>JARHVA010003458.1:0-30000 GCA_037957365.1 Torreya grandis | reverse complement strand
GCCATCGGGGTAAATCTTTGTAGCATATTTTACCCAAAATGAATCAAAATCATTCTATATTTAAGATGGATAATGGGTCGTGGATGAAAATTCAAAACTAGGGCCAGGGGTATTTATTAGGGCCATAGAAAGGAACCACTACCCTTGGGAAACTAATTAGTCCAATATAGTTTTTAAGTGAAACTATTAAATCTGAGTTGATATCATAGGGTATGGCTAATATAGTTAGGCTAAGTGTTGGTTGATTCTATATGGTATGGCTGATTTAGTATAAAATAGGTAAAATGATTAATATTTTAGGTTATGGCCGATAATGTTAGGTATAAGCATAGCTGGTGTAGTTTATTTCCTAGCCAATGTAGTAGAAAATATAACCATGGCCAATACTATAGGGTATGATTGATACATTAGTATGATGTGTTCGCCAATACCATATGGTATGACTAGTGAAATTATAGCTTAAGCATGGTCTATAATATAAGGTATGGCTAGTGTAGTTGGAAAAGGTAGGCATGGTGGGTGTAATTGGATGCTTACTTAATGCAATAGAAAATTATATATTTTTTAGTTTACTAGTTTTTATTTTTTTATTATTTTTTGTTTTATTAAATTTTTTTCCCAATTTTAGGATTAAAATCTAGTTGTGTTTTGTTATTTGATATTTTACAGAGATGATAAAGAATGTGAAGGATTGTAGATGTCATTTGGTTGTCAGATTTTCCAAATAGACTCAACAATCAAGAAAGATTAGCTTGTGATGTTGGGATTTAAAGGGATTATAGAGATGTGTCTCATGCGTCTCAACATAGATTTGAATTCCATGTTATTAGGGTAATGGGACAAGATGACCGATACCTTCAAGGGGGTGGTGGATGGGGACGTGATCAAGGTAGCAATCACATTGGAGGAAGTCCATGCCATTTTGGGGTTGCCTATTACAGGAACTCATATGGCATGTGAAACACCACATGCTTCAAATAAGAGGAGAGAGTTATCCTACTGGGCTAATAGGCTTGATTAATACAATGGGTGCAAACTCATCATATAATTATTTTTGGTATACTATTAAGTCTTTTAGATATATATAAGGCCCTCATTGGACTTATGGCCATGCATATGGTGTGTCATAAGTATGATGTAGTTTAATATAAGTATATTATATCCATGTGTAAATATACACTAGAGTATGGTATATATTATGATATGGTATCTGTCATATGGGTGTATTTGGTTCATGATTTTTATAGCATTTTGATTTGAGGCCTATAGATGATGACCCCATTATTATTTTTATTGGCTGGATTTATGAGAGGTTCCTAATGTATATGCCAATGGGTTTATCTCATGTGGTTGATGATCATATCTTGTGAGTGAGGAAATGGGCACATGACCACACTATATGTGTGATCCCCCTTGTGCTTGCATTGGAGATGACCAAGAGAGATCAGATAGTGTGTACATCATATAGGGGCACAATGGATGTTTGGCCATCTTAGTCAACCATGGTGAAAGCAAGGGGCCAAAGATGGATCACATGAATTATACATGGTGGGTTGAGCCACATTCATGAGATCATGTCCATTAATAGTTTAGAATGACACACCCAATGAAACCTTTGGATATCTTAGATTACTAGGTGGAATATGCAAGGGAGCCAAAAGTAGTGGGGGGATGATGGGTGTCAATTATGGTCCCATTAGAGAGAACTTATCATCTAGTTGTGGCTAGATAATGATAGTGGTAAAAATGGGCAATGTAGGGAGAGTGTGGAGGTGGGAAGGTAGTTTCCATGCTACAATGATAGAGAGATACCCAAGCAGGCCAAACAACAAGCTAGACCATACAAAAGGAAACATAATGTTTAGATCGATAAGTTGTAGAGGTCCTATAGGGGAGGTGGAAATGATTCACCCCAACATGAAGTCATGATAGTGAACATGTCTGGTGACAAAGGTGATGGTATGATTGTGGTTATGTAATTTTATTTTTATACTACTAATTTTATTTTCCTAAAGGTAGAGATATACATGCTATGTATTAGTGATATATATATATATATATATATATATATATATATATATATATATGTATGTATGTATGTATGTATATATGTATGTATGTATGTATGTATATATGTATGTATATATGTATGTATGTATGTATGCATGTGTGTATATATGTATGTATGTATATATGAATGTGTGTATGAATGAGATATAAATATTTAATGTTTATTTTGGTTTGAATTTTGTAAATATGGAGGAAAATAAGGCAATATGGAGGACTTTGGTGGAGACCACGCACCATGAAATTTTGGAATCTGTCTTGCTTCAACATGATACCACAGAGATGTTGGAGCACATGTTCAATGGTTCAAACTAGTTGGAGTAGCATTTAAAGAGCTCAAGTGCTATGAGTAATGTGTAGCTCAGGTGGCAGCATTGGCAAGGGTAGGAGGAGATACAACAAAAACATTATAGGCATTGGCCATGAAGAGAGTTGTACATATGGCTACAACAGGGTGAGTGACAATTTTATATGCACATGTGGCTTGTCTAGAGGGATAGGTCCCAGGTATGTAGTCACATACTTAGACTATGCAAGTGAGCTTGAAAGATACTCAATCTAGATATTCTATGGATAACATGGCACCTTTCCCTTATGAAGTTGAAGGTAATCCATAGGCCTAGGGCCTACATTTTATACTCAACTATATTTTTTTGATGTATCATGATGTATTGAGATGTATATATGTAGAAAACTAAGACATGTATATAAATATATCAATTTTGCTCATTTGTGTTATCTACATGATGTATGAGTTATTTGATTTCTATCACACATTATTTTTTAATATCAAGCTATGAAAACATGTGATGTATTGCGATGTATGTTTTATTATTTTCTATCAAATGTGAGTAAATGCATCATCACAAATAACAAAAACTAAGAGATACAAATAATATCTTAAGTAAATATAAAAATCAATAAACCAAAGATGTAAAGATAAAATGAAAAATGAATTTTAAACATACCTAATTTTAAGACAACATGAGATATGTAGATCAGTGTGAATACAAAGTAAAAAATCACATCAAAATGTAAGACAAAACTAATCATGAGATGTGAAAAATAACTGTAAAAAAATCTAATATAAGAAATACAAAAGATATTCAAACAAGGATATGTATAAAAATATGTCCTTCAATGTAAAATAAGTAAAGTCAACTTGAATTACACATAATGAAAGACATAGATGATTGTAAAATACATCCCATGTAAGATAAGTAAAGCCAATTTAAATCAAACAAGGGTGTCATGAAAATTGATTGAAAAATGCCAATGTCTTGGCCTTCAGAATAACCGTGTTGTATTTTTACCTTTCTCTCTTAAAAAAATGAAAAAATACAACACAATCATTCCAAAATCCAAGACATTGACATGTTTGGATTTTCTAAATCGGCATGGAGGATATAAATTTGAAAAAGGCAAGAGTTAAAATCCATAGCATAATAAAAGACAAGTGTTAAAAGACATATTATTATCTTAAAAGTCAGATCACACCAAAAGATGTGATATTTATTTGGCACATCTCCTATTCTATTCAAATATCAAACTCCATAGTTGGCCTCATGATAGAGCCAGGGTCCATTGGGGCGTGGTAGGTCAAGAGACTAGGGTAGGAGGTATTATCTCATTATATCATGTTATCTTCCTACATATTAGTGCCACCTATCTTCTCACACAAGTACCCAATATTATTAGTAGGCTGATGTATCTATAGGGGGTCTTTATGAGTGGGGAACATGTTATAAGATCCTTTTTAATTTAATGCATATAGCCTTCATGGGATGATCTATGCATTTCACTTATTATCCCAATCTTTGTGTTCACTAGTTGGAGTGTCCTATGTCTTTGATGTTGATAGTTCTTAGCCTTTTCCACTTATTTAGAGTGTCTCATTACCACTAAGGATATCTATATCACTTGTGTGGTGCCTCACATTCCCTTATTTACATCACATATTTCTAGATATCCCCTCAATGGATATCAATTTTAGATGATCATATCCTTGATCACATCTCATTTTTTTTTAATGCCTATTAGCTTTAGTTTGTGATTTTGTATAGTAAGACCTCAGATAAGTCCATGTTGTCCTAACAAATGTTTATTTCCCTCTTCCACACCATCTTATTATCATCCTTATCAAGTCTTTAGGTGGTCATGTTTTTCTTACATCGCATCTTTGAAAAAACTCTACGTTTGAGTTATCATTTCTTAAAGCTTTTGTTTTTATCTATCCAATATGTTATTGTTTGATTTTTTTATCTTACATAGGACATTTTATTTACTTACATTTTTTTCCATATGTTTGACTTGTCTTAAATTTTGAATTACATTTGATTTGCAATCTTTTTCATGTTTGATTTGCTATGCATATCTTACACGAGATTCATTTTATTACATATCTTTGTTAGATATTTCTTACATTGATATTTTGACACTTTATTTTATTACATATCTTTTTTGGATGTTTCTTGTATTGATATTTTGACACTTCATTTTATTTCATATCATTGTTTGATTACACTTACATTAATATTATTTTGTTGTAATGTCTTCCATATCTTTTATGGCATCTTTTACATTTTTTTTTGTTTTTATTATTTTTGACCATGCATTTAGTCAAATTTGATATGAAATATTAAATCAGAACATCATAACATGTGAAATACAACCCATGAGTCAAGAATGATATCCATATATATACACTGGATCAGTTTTCTATAAAATACATATCGATACATCATATAGTATAGAAAAAATGTCTACAATAGTGTAAAATTGTGGACTCTAGGTATGTGTCCCACCTTTCCTAGTAGGAGGGGGACATTCCAAACTCACCATAGATCTCTGAAAAGGTGATCTATGTAGGATATACTATACTATTTATGTCCATGATTGAATGCCTTTGAATTATACCTATAGGTTTATGACCTATGATTGAAGCATTAACACATGTCTCATAGTCACAATATGCACATGTCTCTCCATGGCTAACTCTCTCCATGCTATCACCTTTCCTGTACCAACCCACAAAGGTGATGAAACTTGAATAACAACATACTCCCATCTACCTAGTTATTAGGTGGCCTCTTCGACTAGTCTGAACCAACTAGCATGTGCTTTGTCTTTGTGCTGAGAATGAAAATGGTATAAAATCTTGTGGTTTGTATCCTCTACCAAAGGCCTCTACCATAACATATGTAAAATGAAAACTAGAATAACATCAAATCTCACATATATATCATCATTAGGACTCTATCACTATCATATAGTATGTATACATCTACCTCTAGAAAACGAAAGTGCCAAAAAATAATTAACATATTTAAATTACCAATAGTAGTAACATCTCCTCAACCACCTATCACATGAAGCCTATCATGGTTGTATGGTGGTGAGAATCCCTAGTATCTCCATAGTAGGACCACTATATATCGATGAGTGACCTTACGTGCTTGCCATGGTATGGTATAGATATAAAATCAAATCACGTTTAATCCACATATTATTGTCTAGGTGTAGTTGGTGATTGTACACCTCTTCCTCCTACTGGTGCCATCTATTGTCATCTCACCACCTGAGGTTAATAAGGTCTCACCATGGGCATTGTAGTTCATACCCCTCTCCCTCCTATCCCCATGGGTCTCTAGCATGGCAGGCCCATAATGTTGGTACCACCAAAGGATCTATTAGGTGTGCTAATATGAATTTCCCCAGGACATGATCACATATATGTGGCTCTACCCTCCAGGTGTAGTGCCCTATGATTTACCTCTACCCCTATGCCTATACTAGAGTTAGCCAAAGAATTAATCACAAATTTTAACAAATGTATACCAAAGGTAACTATTGTCACCAAATATTGCACCCTAAAAGAGGGTGTTTAAGCCTCTTCCATATTTGGGCAACATGGGAACACTTATATGTATGTGGGTGTACCTATAGTGGAAGTGAGCCTCTAAATTTAAGGGCTAGCTCCCTAAATGTATCTTGAAATGCTTTCACCTATACTAACTGATTGTTTGTGGGGAAAAAATTTAGAATTTTCATGAAATGAACCTAATCTAAGGGGTTGATACACCAATATGTCTCCACATGACCATCATACTTCATTCACTAAGAATCAAGGCACACAAACTAGCTTCTAAGTCTTATAAGGTTTATAACACGAGTATTTCAATGTAGAGGTGTGATGTGTGAGGCAACACAAGGAAAAAAACTAGAGGGAAGATTGCACACTCCAAGGATAGTCATATACTTGAGAGAGTCCTAACATACTTGACTACACTCTATAGGACCTATTAGAACAAGAAATATTGCATAAACATAAAAGGACAAGGGAAGAAAGGATAGACAATTATCACTTTGCATCACCATACATCACTTACGTACTTATAAAATTTTTCAATAAATTGAAAATAGACTTGGATTAATATTCAAAGGTAAAATATGACATCATTCTAGTAGGGCTTCACCATACCTAAAGTGGAATTAGATTACAAAGGCCAAAATGGTAGTTACCTATAGGATTTAAGAGATAAGTGATAAAATATAAGTCCAAAGGTCACTTGAACACTTATCATGCTATAAAGAGGAGTCATATGTGCATAATAATGAATTAGGAGACAAACCATGCAAGGTCTGATAGGATAAATTGATCTCCAAACTATTCAACTCATGAAATGTGGTGTAGGAGTTCTTATTCTACACAAAAAACCTATCTTCATCATTCAACCCCTTTAGAATGTCCCAAAAATAAATAGGGTTAGGTCTAATTATTGAACAAAGGTAAGGGTTATAGACATGCTCTTCCATGCATTCCTAATCATCTAGATTCCTCTGAAAGTGATTCCATCACTACTTGTATTTAAAGAAACTCCTTTTTCAGTCACCCCTCACATTTGGCCTAAAAAATGGCTTTAGTTTCCCATGAAAATCCATGAAAGTGAGTGGATTAAACTTGGTAAGACCCTACATGGCCTTAAACTTCTCAATTAGACCTTAAGAGGCCATCCACTTGATGTTTTCACACTTCTCACTATCTTGTTCAGTTTGCTAATTTTAACTGGTTGAGATAAAGGCACCTGTAGAGACACTTAGGATATTTTATGAAGCATGAAATGGTCATAGTGAGATATAATAATTCTTTACCTTTCCCCCAAAGTTTATTTCATCTCTTGAAACCTCCTAAGGCCTACATAATGGAAAAAATAGTCAGAGTAATTTTGTACCCTATCTGTATAGGTATGAAACACCTCAAATGGATGGGAATTATCTTTTTATAGTCTCATATAGGTTTCAATCACTTTAATTACAATTCCATCTCATATATATATCTCTCCATCCTCATTTTCCCAATCAGGTCATTTCCAAGGGTTTAGTAGGGTTTTAGGTCCTTTAAGATCTTAAGCTTCATTCATAAAGATGGAATGTTGGAGTTGAATTTTTTTTATTAAATATAAAAATATATGACCCTTATCAAATTCTCCAAACTCCTTGGACCTCCATGTACAACCTCTAATAATATGTAAGCATTTCGATTTAGCCTATCGAGTTTTGACCTTCATTTTGCATACCCCTGAGTTGTCTCTGAGCCCAAAAATGGATTCCTTATGATTTATATGCAAGGTGGAAGATTTTAAATTTCTATCATGACCCTATTAACATTTTATAATAGGTTATAATTTATACCCAAGGATATAAGTAACATTGACCTCCCATTTGGTCTTTAGGTCTAAATATGCCTAATAGGTATGTCTACAACTTTGAGGGTCTAGACCATTCTGTTGATCTTCTCCCTTATATTAAAGGTCTATAATGTTTTTTTTAGGTGTGATTAAACTCTCCACACCTCTACACAATTCTGGATTATCCCCTAGCTCCTCTGATCATCTTCCTTCTTCAAGATCTACCAGTGTGTGCTCTAAGGGAGTACCCTCTATCTGAGACAAAATAGAGGGTACTTCCCTTGTTTTCCTAGAAAAAATAAATATTTTAGGGGTTTATAAATGTGATTTAAACCATTTTTATAAAAATTGGGCCTTTTATCATATGATTTGACCCTCCAAAAGAACAAAAACCCAAGACAGACTATTAGGAACAAGACTGTGTGCAGGGTTTGGGATGTAGACTATATATTGCTTGATGCGAGTCCTTTCTATACATGATTTTCATATGATAATATCCTATTTAAAATTATCTTATAATTATTTATGTATTACCAATTCATTCATCACTTCATAATTCCATGTATCCCTTCATACACATTGAACTCTCAAGACTGTATGCTTTTTCTGACTGCGTTTTGCTCCAAGGGATCATACCTATAGATGTCCTGCATGGTTTTAATTGAATTAAATGTTTAAAAACCTCCTTATATTCCATTGGAGTCATTTTATATTTTATTGGACCCATATACCTTGAGATTATGCAATACTAACACTAAAACATCATTCTTTAGCCCACTGTTCACCACAATTAAACACAGTCAATTGTATTGGAATGAGTAAGGCCATGTAGGTGAAGATTAATCTTGAAATAGGTTTAAAATATGATTGGGATCCTATAAAGAATTTTGAATCATATTAAATCAGATAAATTTGATATCTCCATGCTTAAGTTTTAGCTATGGATGGTGTGAGAATTTGACCCTTGGCTTTAGGTGAATAGTATTGGAGTTAGGCACACTTGTAGGTGTGAGGTCAAAACTCAGTTTATCAACCTATTTTGATGATCCTTATGCTACTTGATATTAATTTTAAATTGATAATGTCATTAAATCATGAATGTATGTTTCATTTTTAACCTTGGATGTAGGGATCTTTTTTAGAGCTTAAATTCTGTAGATGACAATGAAGGGACTTAGTGATCAATTGGGCAACTTTGAGGCCCTCAACTACTACCTTCTACTAAAAAAATGACTCAATCCTTTTGTAAGGATTCTATCCTATGATAGGGATATGGGATGAGTTCACTTAGAGTGATAAAAACTCAACGTATCATTGTCATAAGACATATCCAAAAGGTTTAGATGCTCTATTTTTCATGTTCTAGGGATTTGATCCTTGAATACATAGTCATTACCTTTGGGGTGACCTTCCACCTTGTATATCAATATAGAATTAAAAACATTTATTTTAGGATATCTTAAACATGTTATTACTTTATGATGAGTTACACCACATACTTTAACATTCCATATGACACCTCAGCTCTCTATGGTACCACCTGTAGGTGGCCATTTTCATGTACAGGTAGTAAATATAGAATTATAGGTAGTGTGAAAGATATACATGCTTGTGGTCAACTTTAGGCTCTCTCAAAGTTTCCAAATTCACTCCTATAATTATAAAGTATTTCAAACAACTACCAAGGCTCCCATTCCAACATGACATCATCTTGAGAGACTCTTATAGGTGCATTTGAGTTACATGTAGGCAGTAAGCAGAATTGGAGTAATGTGCATAGTGAATGATTTTATGAATAAACCTGAGTCCCTTGAAAATTTCTCAAATGGATGTTTATCACTATGGATATCTTTAAACAAGTTTCAAAACCTCTATTCCAACGTGACAACCTTGTTACATAGTTACATATCAAGCAATGGTCGTTAGTGACTAGTTTGTGTGGTGCATAAACTTGTAACCAATATTGCATCTTACCCAAAAATTAAAATGGAATATATTCATCTCCTTATGAATTTAAAAATTTTACATACCTTCATTACAACTCCATGAAAATTATAGATAAGCTTCATAAATGTGACTGGAAGTGAAAGTGGATAGAGAGCTAATTGTGAGTATGACAAGACTGAATGTTTGATCAAGGGATGATGTTGTGATACCAAAAATTAAATTGATGTGGTCCTTATGGAATTTAAACATGGATAAAATAATATTACACCCACATGAGATCCTTGCAGAGAATGAAGCTTTCTTCAAATAAGGAAACTTGACTGTGACCTCACATGGTGGCATCTTTTTGCAACATGAGATGATCTGCCTATGAAAACATATTGAAACATGAAACAAATAATTATAAACATGATTTAAATATTTCCATGTCATCTATAGTAAATTATATCATCTAGATTATATGGAATCATCCAAACAAGATCAAAACCTATAGGGTAGAGGAAACAGTGAGTAGAAAAACATAGTAAACTTATTAGAGATGATTCATAAAACACAATTGACCAATTTTAAAACTCTTGTTATGAAAATTAATATCTCTAAGTTTAATTTCACCCCAAAATCCATTTATTTTGAAACTTTTCCAACTCACTGTACCAAGCATAAACCTACTAACTGATTCTATGTGTATGGTAGAGCGAAGAAAAAGTAGAACAATTTTTTACCCTTTTTTACAATAATAGAGTACTTAAATCATGTAAATGGGTTTGAGGAAGATGAAGAGTCATCTCAAAACCTTCTCCCACATGTCAAACTTATGGTCCGTACAAGTGCTAAACTCTTCCTTTTTTAGTTGCTTTCTTGATTTTTAGTTAGATAACCTACAAGTTTCAAATGAGATTGACACTCCTAATAGGGAATATAACCTCTAGGATGTTTTAAGGAAAACAAGGACACCTAGACACCTAAAAAACCATGCCACTTGAATTTATGACCCCTAAGTGACTCAAAATAACATATAGACTAACTAGACTATGACCAAGGCTAAAATGGCATTAAATTACATCAAATAGACTATAAAACACCCTATGATAAAATATTAGACCCCTATATAAAGTTTTACTATAGGGGGTTGACCCATTTTGACTTGTGGTCAAAATGGTCAACATCTTTGGTAATTTTCTAAGGGTGGTATGTGTGTTATGACATGACCAGTTGCCTAATCCTATCTTTTGGGATATGGAGTCACATGTACACTAGGTTTTACACATAAATTTCCTTTGAAAACACACTAAACAATAAAAAAATATGAAGAAGCAACACATAAGACAAGAAACTAAGGGAAAAAACTTGTGCTTCATGAGCACTTATGGAATACACACATACACACAAACCAAGACAACTAACTCAAAAATTAACTAACTTGAAGAAACACTCCCTCTTGGATTAAAGGGGTAGTTTGAAACCTTTCTTGCTTCATGACATGAAGGATTGAATGAGATATGTAACCTTTGGACCTTTGGCATTATGCCTCCATCTCCTTCATAGTGTTTTCCAACTTCATTGGCATGATGCTCAAAGAATTCAAAGCAAATCCAATCAGGTCAGTTATAGAGATAAACTCTTTTTGCATCTAAATAGCCTCAAATTTATCATATGGATTTTCAACTATGACCTCCAATGGTGATTCAACAAAACATACCTTCTCAGTCTCCATGGTTCTCTCAATAAGATTAGGTTTCTCTTCAACTGTAAATTCTTCAAGATTATCAAAGAACTCTACATATTGTACCAAATCTTGGTCATTGTCCTCCATGGGAGACTTTTTCCCACCTTATTAAGTCTTTGACCCTCAACTTGGAAAACATCTTCAAGCTCTTGGAAGAGATTCATTTGTAGATTCCAATCATCTTTTCCCTCCTTGTTATTTAGAACCACTATCTTCTTGATGTATGAGGTCATCAAGCTAGTGTTCTTCATGATCCAATGCATCTGAGAGTGATTCAAAATCAGATAGAGGTATTTAGTCATCTCCAAAAACTATGTCTTCTACTTTGGTCTCATTAGACTCTCTTAGGACTAAAAATTCTTGAGGAGTGACTTGACCTTCATCCTTGATAGTACACTCATCTTCATGATTAAGATGATCATCAAAAAATTTGTGATCAGATATAGAGTCTTCTTCAAGTACTTCCCTCTACAAGTCTTTGTCACATTTTTCATGGATAGCTACAAAAGATCCTTCAATATGTTTCTCTTCATTTAAAAAGGTAGGATTTCCCTTTTGTTCACCAAGGGGAGTCCCTATGGTGATTTATTCCTCATAGTCACTCATGAATCTTCTTGGTCAACCATGGTTTGGATTTGTTCCTCTTCACTTTATTCTTTCAAGATGGGCTCTTCTTCAAGAAGGTGTGAGGTGGAAGGTTGATGGATGGACTCATGTGAAGTATATGGAATATGAGGTGTAGTATAAGGCTGATGAGTTGGATATGGAGTGCTGGATGAAGGAGAGGACTTGTGAGTGGATCTAAGAAAGAGAAAAACACTATTAAGCTCATGGGGAAGTGATTTTTTGGGTTGATTAGATGAAAGAACATCTGCATAAGCAGGAGTTGCATCCTACCAATAACCTCCTTGAGGCTCTTCAATAACAATATGTTCATTTTTAGATCCTTTATCTTCCCACATATTTAGCCTATCTATTGAGCATTGAAGGCACTTATTTATCAAGTCTATTTGTTCTTTGATAACCTATTGAATTTTATTTTCAAACACCTTTCATGCACTTGTCCATCTTTGGAAAAAACTTCTTAACCATTCCATGAGATGATTAAGAATCACATCATATTATCTTCACCATCTATCAACTCTGGTAAGAGTGACAAGAAGGATTGGACATGAGGTGGGGTTGATGGAGGAGGAGGGTAACAATGGGGATCAAGACCAAATCTAAATTATCATATTTAAATATCTAAGAATTCAATTCTTATATATTGATATCTTGATCTATAATCCATAAAAATATCTTGTTTCTTATGACAAGACTCATAGGAGTACTCTTGAGATTGATAGGAATCATAATATGAATGATAGGGCTCATATTGGTACTGATAGGGAAGCATTTATTGATAGGATTATTAGTAGCCTTATTTATAGGGATGTCCAATAGCATCATGTATATATAGAGATGGAAATGGAGGGCTATAGGAATGACATGGATCATATGGTTGATATCCATTTTGATAGGACTATTGAGGAGTAAAAGGTGGTTCATAGTAAGGCTGAGAGGGAGGTTCATTATAGGGGTATTGGACATAGCTATTCATATCAAAATCATATGCCAAATGAGATGTAAAAAACTAATCAAAAAATTTAATGAGATATACCTAGGTTTCTTACAACTATAATTTATCATTTGGAGTCACCATGGGTGTTAGGTTGCTTGCTTTCAAAAGCTGATTAGTAGAAAGACACACCAATAATATTTCCACTCTCTTGGACCTTGGTCCCACTGGGAATTCCATAAATGTTGTCATAAAATATTATACCCTATAAGAGGGTGTTTAATCCTCTTCCATATTTGGGCAACATGGGAACACTTCTAGGTATGTGGGTGTACTTATAGTGGAAGTGAACCTCTAGATTTAAGGGCTAGCTCCCTGTATGTATCTCAAAATGTTTTCACCTATGCTAACTAATTGTTGTGGAAAAAAATAAAGAGTTATAAGTTGTATGAAATGAACCTAATATAATGGGGTGATAAACCAAGATGTTCTCCACATGACCATCTTAATTTATTCACTAAGAATCAAGGCACACAAACTAGATTCTAAGTCCCATAAGGTTTCTAACATGAGTATTTCAATGTAGAGGTGTGATGTGTGAAGAAACATAAGGTAAATGAACCAGAGGGAATATTTGACATTCTAAGGACAATAATATACTTGAAATAAGCCTAACACACTTGAATACACTCTACATGACCTATTAGAATAGGAACTTTTTCGCAAACATGAAAGGACAAGGGAAGAAAAGATAGAGAATTATCACTTTGCATCACCATAAATCACTTGCACACTTAGACAATTGTTCATGAACTTGAAAATAGACTTGTATTAATGTTCAAAGGTAAAATATGACATCATTCTAGTAGGGCTTCTCCATACCTAGAGTGGAATTAGATTACAAAGGCCAAAATGGTAGCTACTTATAGAATTTGAGAGAGAAGTGGGGAAAGAAAAGTCCAAATGTCACTTGAACACTTTTCATGCTATGAGGAGGAGTTACATGTGCAGTAGAATGAGGTAGGAGATAAAATATGCAAGGTCTGACAGGAAAAATGGCTCTTCAAACTATGCAACTCATGAAATGTGGCATAGGAGTTCTTATTCTGCATAAGAAACATATCTTCATCATTCACCCCTTTTGGAATGTCCAAAAAATAACTAGGGATAGGTATAATAATAACTAAGAGGGAAGGGTTATAGACATGCTCTTCATGTATTGGTTGCATTCCTAATCATTTGGATTCCTCTAAAAGTGAGCCATCATTGCCTTTAGTCAAAGAAGCTCCTTTTTTAATTACCCCCATGAAAATACATGAAATGGAGTTGATTACTCTTGGAAAGACCATCCATGGCCTTATACTTCTCAAGTAGACCTTAAAAGGCCATCCACTTGAAGTTTTCACACTTCTTACTATCTTGCTCACTTTTCTAGTTTTGACTGGCTAAGATGAAGGTACCTGTAGAGACACTTAAGAGATTTGATGAAGCATCAAATGGTCATAGTGATCTATAATAAGTTTATATATTTACCCTTAAGTTGATTTCATCTCTTGAAACCTCCTAAGACTTGCACAATGCATAAAACAGTCAAAGAGAGAAATTCTTTACCCTATTTGTATATGTATGAAACACCTAAAGTGGATGGGATGGATCTTTGGAGAGTCTCCTATAGGTTTCAATCATTTTCATACCCATTCCATCTGATTTGGATATCTATCCATCCTCATTATCTCAATCAAATCATTTCCAAGGGTTTAGTTGGGTTTTAAGTCTTTTAAGCTCTTAAGTTTCTTTAAAAAAGATGGAACATTAGAGTTTCAAAAAAATTCCATAAGATCAATGTACATGACCCTTGTCAACTTATCCAAACTCCATATACCTCTATGCACAAACTCAAAAAATATGTAAGTATTTCAATTTAGCCTTTCAATATTTGAACTTCATTATACATACCCTTGAGTTGTCTCTAAGCCCAAAAATGGATTATTTATGATTTATCTACAAGGTGAAATATTTTACACATCTATCATGACGCTATATATTTTTTTACAATAGGTTATAATTCCTCCCTAAGGATATAAGTAACATTGACCTCCCATTTGGTAATTAGGTCTAAACATGCCTAATAGGCCTATCTGCAACATTGAGGGTCTAGACCATTCTATTCAGTTTTTCCATTATATGCAAGGTCTATCATGTTTTTTTAGGTGTGTTTAAACTCTCCAAACCTCTCTACAATTACTTATTATCCCCTAGCTCCTTTTATCATATTCCTTCTTCAAGACCTACCAGTGTGTGCTCTAGGGGAGTACCCTCTATATAAGACAAAATAGGGGGTAATTACCATATTTTAACCAAAAAAATAAATGTTGGATGGGATTATCCAAGTTATGGAGATCCTATGAAAAAAATTTGGGCCTTTGATCAAGTCATTTGACCCTCCAAAAGCACAAAAACCCAAGATAGATTGTTAGGAAAAAGACTGTGTGAAGGATTTGGGATGTAAACCATATATTGCTTGATGTGAGTCCTTTCTATGCATGATTTTCATATGATAAGAGCCTATTTAAACTTATTTTATCATTATGGATGTATTCCAAATCCATTCATCAATTCATATTTCCATGTACCCCTTCATACACCTTGAACTCTCAAGACTGTGTGCATTTCCTAATTGTGTCTTTCTCCAAGGCATCATACCTGTAGATGTCCTACATGGTTTACCTTGAATTAAATATTTACAGAACCCCTTATAGTCCCTTGGAGTCATTTGGTATTTAATTGGACCCATATACCTTGATATTATGCAATACTAACACCAAAACATCATTATTTAACCCATTGTTCACCATAGTCAAACACAATCAACTTTATTGGAATCAGTAAAGTCCTATAGGTAAATATTCCTCTTGAAATAGGTTTCACATACCTTTGGGATCATTTTAGACATTTTAAATCATATTAAATTAGATAAATTTTATATCTCCATGATTAAATACTTGCTATGGATGGTGTGAGAGTTTAACTTGTGGTTGTAGGTGAATAGTCTTGGAGTTAGGCACACATATAGGTGTGAATATGGTCAAAACTCAATATATCAAGCTATTTTGATGATCCTTATACTCCTTGATATGCCTTATCACTTGATAAGGTCATTAAATAATGAATACATGTTTCATTTTCAACCTTGGATGTAGGGATCTTATTTAAAGCTTAAATCTTGTAGATGACAATGAAGGGACGTAATGATCAATTGGGCAACTTTGAGGCCCTCAACTATTACCTTCTACTAAAAAAATACCTCTCTTTTTGAAATTCTTATCTTATATGATATTGATATATGATGATTGCACTTGGAGTGATCAAAACTCAACATGGAATTGTTATAAGACATATCCAAAAGGGTTAGGTGCTCTATTTTGCATGTTTTAGGGATTTGATCCTTGAATACACAGTCATTGCCTATGGGATTGACCTTCCACCTTGTCTAGTAATATATCACTACAAACATGTATTGTAGGATATATTCAACATGTTATGAATTTAGGATGAGTTCCACCAACTGCTTCAACACTCTATATGACACCTCAACTCTCTGTGGTACCACCTGTAGGTGGCCATTTTCTTATACAGGCAATAAATGTAGAATTGCAGACAATGTGCAAGATATACATGCTTATGGTCAACTTTAATCCCTCTCAAAGTTTCAAAATTCATTGCTATCATTAAAAATTATGTGAAACAACTATCAAGGCTCCCATTCCAACATGACATCATCTTGAGAGACTCGTATAGGTGTATTTGAGTTGCATGTAGGCAGTGAGTAGAATTGGAGCAATGTGCATAGAAAATGATTTCATGAACAAAACTGAGTCCCTTGAAAATTATTTAAATGTATGTTTGTCACTATGGATATCCTGAGACAAGTTTCAAAACCTTTATTCCAATGTGACATCCTTCTTACATAGTTACATATCAAGCAGTGGTAGTTAGTGACTGGTTTGTGTGGTGCATGAACTTACAACCAATCTTGCATCTTATCTATACATTCAAATTCAATCTATTTAGATCTTAATGACTTGAAAATTTTGACATAACTTCATTACAACTCCATGAATATTTTAGACAAGTTTCATACACGTGATTGCAAGTGAAAGTGGATAGAGAGCTGATTGTGAGTATGACAAGACTGAATGTTTAATCAAAGGATGATGTTTTAAGACCAAAAATGAAAGGGAAGTGGTACTTATGGAATTAAAACATGTATAACATCATATTACACCCACATTAGACCCTTAAAGATAACCAAGCTTTCTGAAAACAAGGAAACTTGACTATGACCTCACATGGTGGCACCTTTCTACAACATGAGATGATTTGCCTACAAAAACACCTTGAAACATGAAACCAATAATTATAAACATGAGGTGAATATTTCCATGTCCTCTATATTCAATTTCAATGTCTGGATTGAATGAAATCATCCAAACAAGAACAAAACCTATATGGTATGGGAAATAGTGAGTAGAAAAACACAGTCAACTTGTTAGAGATGATTCATAAAGAAAAGTGGACCAATCCTTAAAATATTATTATGAAAATTAATGTATATAAGTGTAATTTCACCACCAAAGGAGTTTAGTTTGAATCTTCTCCAACTGGCCGTACCCAATATAAACCTACTAACTAGTTTTATGTGCATGGTGGAGCGAAAAAAGATCAGAATGGTTTTTGACCCTTTTTGGAACTTCTAGATAACTTAAAGCATGGAAATAGGTATGATAAGATTAAGAGTAATCTAAAAAACTTATTTCATGTGTCACTCTCCCTTATTGGCTATACAACTTCCAAACTTTTCCTTTTTTAGTTGTTTTCTTGATTTTTAGTTAGATAGCCTACAAGTTTCAGATGAGACTGACACACTTGATAGGGAATCTAACTTATGGGATATTTTAAGGAAAACTATGACACTTAGAGACCTTGAAAACCATGCAACTTGCATTTATGACCCCTATGTGACTCAAGATGACATATAGACTAATTAGACTATGACCAAGGCTAAAATGGCATTAAATTTTATCAAATAGAATATAACACACCCTAAGACAAAATATTAGACCCCTAAATAAGTTTTTACTATATGGGGTTGACCCATTTTGACTTGTGGTCAAAATGGTCAATAGTAACACATGTGTACCAAAGGTAACATAAAATAACATAGATATGGTCTATGTAGCACATAAGACTTGTGAAAAATTAAAAGAATACACATGCATAGTCAGAAACCTTATACAATACAACACCTAGCCAAATTCTTAAACTAACATATTTTTTGTTGATGCAAGATTGCTCGTGAACCCAGATGCTACTGCATCATTATGCCTCTTGACATAAAAATTAATAATAATTATTTTAAAAATGTATTCTTTTGCACAACTTGTAATTAGCTTTGAATTGTAATAAAAAATAGAATTTCAATAATCATAGTATAAATTACATTGAAGCCACTATAAAAAGGAAAAAAATACAAAGTGGAATCCTCTAGAGATCCATGAACTAATGTCTTGGATTCCCCATGCCCAAAATATAACCTAAACAATGTAAACATAGTGGTCCATAAATAAAAATTAGATGTTCATATTTGGGATATCAATATATCCACTCCCTTATAATTTTATAGTTGTATATGAATCATGATACTCCAATCTCTTAATAATCTCTTATTTAGAGTAATGTGGAGGGGAACCATATTAAATCAAAAATAATTTGGCCTTAACAACCAAATTTGGTGTTTTATCCTTAATTTTTTTTACCTTGTGTAGGCACACTCATGTCCTTCTACCCCTTGAGTATGAGAAATATTAGTTGCAAATTCTATGACTAAGGCAAGGGACATAGGGTAGAAGAAATATCTTTTAAAACCTTAAAATTGTCACGATTCCTTTAATGTAAATATTTCTATCCATATATAGGCCACTAGAACAACTTACACTATCATGATCATAATATCTAAAGCTTATTCACTTTCTCAATTTCATAGTCATTTTTATAAATTCTATTTATACCAAGTCAGTCATGGGAATCCTTAGCCAGTATAAAACTCTCAAACATTTGTTTTGTTAGTAGTTTTATAAAAATTTCATGTTTTGAAAACTTTTGAATGTGAAATTATATTACCAACCACACCACTTGTGATGCACTATAATAATAGTGATTTACTTGTGATGCATTTTGAATAATAGTGTTATACTTATGGTGTCGAATTATAATGTCCCCTTTTCCCAAAAGTGACATTTGAAGAATAAAACTAGTTTATTTAATTCTCATGGGTTTAGTTGGGTGTTGTATGGGAAGATTAGTATGGGGTCACTATTCACAAGGTACTATTCATAATCACTATTCATGTGACATTATTCACGAGTCACCCTTCATGGTGACATGATAGGTGATGTGGAAAGTGATGCAGCTAGGGAATGGTACTTTGGTTGGTGACCTTTAGCACATGTGGGAGACCTTTGGAACATGTGGGAGACCTTTGGCACATGTGGGAGACATTTGGTACATTTAGAGACATTTGGCATATATGGGAGACTAAGGCATATATGGAAGACATTTGGCACATGTGGGATACCTTTGGCACATGTGGGATACATTTGGCACATGTGGGAGACCTTTGACACATGTGGAAGACCAAAAGATAAAGAAAGGGGTGATCATGTGATCACAAGACAATCCTTCTTATGGGTTACTATGCACGTGGTGCCATTTTCTATCTCCCCTCATTTTTTATCTCCTCTCCTCTCTTCTTGTAAATTTTATAAATAGATAGGTCTCTTCCATTGTAAAATATGTTTGAATATATGAAACCCCCTCTTGTAAGGTTTGAACTAGAGTTAATTCTTGGATGAAAACCCATTGGAGTAAAAAATCTTTAAAGACAAAATCCCTCTAAGGTTTATTGGTTTCGGTGCTGAAAGATAGCCCCCATAGCTGGTAAAGGTAATTCCATCCATGAATTATAGTTGTGCTTCAGAGTTATGATCACTTTGTGATCATATTTTGTAAGTGTTTTTCAACATATAATATAAGAGCGTGTTGTATTTAGTTTTGCATCTTATGTTTTACCTCTTCTTGGATGAAAACCCATTGGATTAAAAAATATTTGAGGATGGAAACCCTCTAAGGTTTACTGGTTTTGGTGCTGAAAGATTGCCTCCCAGCTGGTGAAGGTAATTCCATCTAGGAATTATGGTTGTGGTTTAGAGTTATGATCACTTTTTGATCATATTTTGTAAGTGTGTTTCAACATATAATATAAGAGTGTGTTGTATTTAGTTTTACATCTTATATTTAATTCCACAATATTATATTTGAGTCTATTTTCATTAGTGTGTAGTTTAGATTTTATAGTTTTATGTGTATTTAGAAAATATCCCATTCAGGGATATTTCAATGGTACTAGAGCATAAGTGTTGGATTTTATATGTTTGAGTCTTTTTAGTAAATATCCCACTTAGGGATATTTTAGTGGTATCAGAGACTTAGTGCTAAGTGTTGGATTTTATAGTTTTATGTGTTTTCAGTAGATATCCCACTCAAGGATATTTCAATGGTATCATAGCTTTTGTGTTAAGTTTGGATTTATTATAGTTTCAAGGCTTTTAGTAAATATCCTTATTTGTGATATTTTAGTGGTATCAAAGCTATGTGTCCTACCATCCTATGAGGATTTTGTATTTTTGGATAGTATTTCAATTATTGTAGGTTGAAAACAAAGTTTATTATGTAGGAGTTGTTTTGAAATGGGTGCAAGAAGAATGGAGCCATCCCGTCTAGAACAAAATATTAAGATGTTTGCATGATTGATGAGTAAGAACTCTCTTCCTTATTTTTATGGTTCTAAAAAGTGTAGTGCATATTTATGGGTGAATAAATTAGACACAATTTTATAGCTTAACCCCATGTTAGAAATAGAAGCCATTGAGTTTGACAAATATCATTTTTATGGTGAGGCTCATAAGTGGTGGCATAGTAGTTTGGTGACCTTGGGACATAGAAGTATCACATTTTATGCAAATTTTAGGCAAAGATTAATTTCAAGGTTTGATGCAAAGGACATGGAGTTTCAGCACCTCCTACAAACAAAGTTCATAACAAATATTTCCCTTATAAGAAAGATTTTAAAAAGGATCTACCTAAGAAAACA
This sequence comes from Torreya grandis, assembly GCA_037957365.1. Lineage (NCBI taxonomy): Eukaryota > Viridiplantae > Streptophyta > Pinopsida > Cupressales > Taxaceae > Torreya > Torreya grandis. The sequence goes on along the minus strand of JARHVA010003458.1, from coordinate 8,806 downwards.
AATGTGGATACATAAGAAAGGAATGAGATTATAAGGAAACAACTTTGTTTATCATGTAAGGAACCTTGGGAGCCTAGTCACACATGTGAGTAAAACAAAGAAGAACAATCATATTTGCCCAAGTTGGAGGGGCATGAGAAAGAAAAAAAAGTTGAACTTGAGGCACTCCAAGCCATGGAGGTTGAAGGTAAAAATTATTTGATAGTAGAAAATGTTTTATTATCTTCTAATGACTGCATATATCAACAAAATAATGAAGAAAAATAAGTTGATAAACTCACCTTTGAGCTTAAATATACCAAGGATTCATTAGAGAGTACTCTAATGGCTCTTTAAGAAGCAAAAATTCAACATGTTGTTGGTATCCCAAGTGAGCCAAAGAAGGATGAAATGGATCCTGTTGAAGATGTGAAATAAGAACTAAGTGATGACTCATTTTTTGAGCATAATGCTACCATAAATTTTGATCAAAGTTATGGTGAGGAAGAAGCTGGTTTTGAAGATCATGTTGCTCTTGAGAATGAAGATGTAAGCTTTAAAAAGCCAAATCTAGACATGGAAAAAGTTTATAGCTTGAAAATGCCTTATATAATCTCAAGTGTATCCACATACATGCTTCCAACCAATTTATACATAGAGGACATTATCAAAGATGTGATATGTGAAGGAAAGTGGAGAACTTGGTTTTTATATATTGTGTTTGTGTCATGTGTAGGTGCTAATGTAAGGGCAATCAAGGCCCAAAAGTATGAAGATGGAAATGTTCCAATTGCTCTGGAGAAAGTGTTTGCTATGGCATCACTTGTTGTGGGGATTCTTGTTAAGCATGAAATATACTGAGAAGGGGGTGGTGAATCAGTATATTATATAGATTTTTATTAATTTGATTTCTTTTATTTAACCACTCAATCATACATTCAAGATATGCAATAAAATTTGAAATAATAATTTGTACCATGAGAGAGAGAGAGAGAGAGAGAGAGAGAGAGAGAGAGAGAGAGAGAGAGAGAGAGAGAGAGAGAGAGAGAGAGAGAGAGAGACCATATTTTTACGTGGAAACCCAAAGTGGGAAAAACCATGGAGAATAATCTCAAGTATATGAATGAGCACCGACTCAAAATATAAAGTTTACAAACACCAATTTGCAAGAGCACCAATCCCTTTTTTGAGCACCAACACAACAACTATTTGTGAGCACCAACCCACATAAACACCAACCCCTTACAAAGATTCATGAGCACCAACCCATAGGAGCACCAACCCCTCTTATGTATAAAACACAACTATCTCTTAATGTTTCTTACTCAACAAATATATAACTCTACAATATCTCCTGATTTTCTCTCTTCAAAAACAAATACAAACCATGCACTATCTTGCATATTACAAATGAATTCTCAAGCCTTTATTTATAGCTTTCCAAATGACCTTTGGCATTCACCCTTTGTGACCCTTCAATCCTCATGAAAAATGGTGGAAAATTTGCATGACCCTTCGTATCCTTGCATTTGAAAAGTCATATGGTGACCCTTCATAAGCAAAAGCATCCTTTCCTCTTTTGTCTTTATCTTGGTGACTTTTCATATTCCTCAAAGTGTCCCTTCATGGAAAAATGTGTCATACCTCTTTTGTCTTCACATGGTGACTCTTGGAATTCCTCAAGATGACTCTTCATGAAGAAATGCATCCCATTCCTCTTTCGTCTTTTACCCCATGACTCTTTGACTTCTCCATGGACCCTCTTTTGACTTATATGCAACCAAAAATATATTCATTAATATTAAATAAATATTAACACACATTAGCCAAGATATGAATATTAAAAACACCATTAAATGCAATGAGGCCTTTATCACCAATAATGCTAGACCTTTGACATCAATGATAATATTTACAACAATCCTCCCTTTTTTCTTTGATGGCAACCTCAAACTGAAATTGCCACATCTTAAAACCTGCACATACTGCTATCTGAAAAACATACAGTAACTCCCCCTTATTGTAACAAACTATATCTGTTCCCTGTACCTATTTTTGCACCTGTACTTGTACCTATTATTCTCCACTTTTGACATCAATGGAAAAGGGCCTACTTGGAGCTAACACTTAACTCCCCTTCAACTGATGCTGAACCTCAATGGCAAGAAGTGAAATAAATTACTCCCAATTTCTCTCATAGATACCCAAATGTGTCTTTTGGTAGTTCCTTTGTAAAAATATCTACAATTTTCTCTATAGTATTGATATACTCCATCTTAACCTATTGATCTGCAACATGCTCTCTCAAGAAGTGATATCTAATGGGAATATGTTTTGTTCTTGAATGCATCACTAGATTCTTTGAAATATTTATAGCACTTATGTTATCACAAAAAATAGAAATCGGTTCATCATACTTTACCTTGATATATTCCAAAGTTTGCTTCATCCAAAGCACTTGAGTACAACACAATACTGCTACAATATATTCTACTTCAGCTATAGAAAGTGATACTAAATTTTGCTTCTTGCTTAGCCATGATACTAAGCTATCACCAAGGAAGAAAGCTCTTCCACTTGTACTCTTTCTATCATCCAAGCACCATGCCCAATCTGAATCTATATAAGCAAACAAAGTGAAATCTCTACCTGTGGGATACCATAATCCATAATCCAATGTCCCCTTGATATATCTAAATATTCTCTTCACCAACTAAACATGACCATATTTTAGAGATGACTAATATCTTGCAACCATATCTATTGCATGAATGATGTTTGGCCTTGATTTTGTCAAATATAAAAGATTACCAATCATAGATTTATACAAATATTGATCTGTAATAGGTGAATCTTCATCCTTGCTAACCTTATTTCCTGTACACATTGGTGTGCCAACTAGTGCAGAATCCTCAAAACCAAATTTATTCAACATTTCCTTGGCATATTTACTTTGAGATATGAAAATTCCTTTATCTAATTGAAATATTTACAATCCTAAGAAAAATGACAATTCTCCAAGCATAGACATCTCAAATTATTTTTTCATATTATCAGAAAGTTATTTTGTCATCTTTTCAATATTTCCTCCAAAAATGATGTCATCAACATATACCATAACAATCATTTGATACTCACCTTCTGTTTTGATGTAGAGATTACTATCAACAAATCCTCTCTTGAAACTTTGATCTTGTAGGTACTTATCAAGTCTTGCATACTAAGCTCTGGGAGCTTGTTTCAATCCATAAAATGCTTTCTTCAATCTGCATACATGGATACTAATATTTGAGAGAACAAATCCCGTAGGCTGCTCAATGTAGACCTCTTCTTCTAGATTCTCGTTTAGGAAGGCATATTTGACATCCATCTAAAACACTTTGAAATTTTTAAATATTGCATATGTAAGAAACATTCTAATAGCCTCTAACCTTGCCAATGGTGCAAAAGTTTCTTCAAAATCTATTCCCTCAATCTAAGCATATCCTTTACATACTAATCTTGCTTTATTTATGGTCACTTCTCCATTTTCATTCAACTTATTTCTATAAACCCATTTTGGTCCCATCACATTGTGATCTTTTGGTCTAGGCACTAATTCCAAAGTATCATTCTTTTCTATCTAATTTAATTCTTCATCCATAGCCTTAACCCAATGCTTATCATTTCTAGCTTCTAAAAAAATTCTAAGCTAAATTTTGGATAACAAAGAAAAATTAACTTGCTCAGATTTACTTACCATCATTCTTCTGGTGCAAATTCCTTCATTTATATCCCTGATGATGTCACTTTCATTATGATTTCTCTAAACATATTTGGATGGAGTTTTGGTGCCTTTTTTCTCCTTCTTCTCATCTTCATATGATTCTTCAAAACCTTTCTCTTCAATGATTTCATGAATGTCTATTGGATCACTAATTCTTTGTGTTCCATCTTCTTCTATCCTGACACTTTCACTTTCAATAATTTTATTAGTTCTTTTGTTATAAAATTTATAAGTTTTACTTTTGAAAGAATAACCAAGAAATATACCTTCATCTGATCTAGATTCAAACTTACCAAGTTTTTTATTTGTTCTCTTTATGAAGCATCTACTGTCGAAAACTCTAAAATAATCAACTATTACTAGTTTGTCTTTCCATAGCTCATAAGGAGTCTTGCAACTATTGACTCTCAATAATGATCTATTCTGAATATGCACTTCTGTAGCAACTACCTCTCTCCAATATTTATCTGCTATCTTGGATTCATTTATCATTGTCCTTGCCATCTCTTGAACTGTTCTATTTTTTTGCTCAACTACTCCATTTTGCTGTGGAGTTCTGGTTGTTGAATAATGTCTCTCTATTCCATGATCTTCACAAAACTCAATAAATTGATCTGACATGAATTATTCTCCTCAATCTGATCTTAGACACTTAATCTTCAAATTGGTTTCATTCTCAACTAATGATTTGAATGCTTTGAAATGTCTAAAAGCTTCTGATTTTTTCTTTAAAAACATTACCCAAGTCATATGTGAAAAATCATCAATAAGCAACATGAAATACTTCTCACCTTGAATACTTTGATTTCTCATAGGTCTACATAGATCAGTGTGAACAAGATATAACATCTGAGTAGTCAAGTATTCTTTTGTTTTGAACTACCTTTTAGCCTACTTCCCATGCTGACAAGGTTCACAAAGCATGTCTGTAATGAACCGCTATCAGACTTCACTAACGCCTCAAGGTTTTGGTGTAGTGGTTCATTACATGTGGTATCAAAGCCTCCACCTGGGTTGGAATCGTAGAGCAGGTGGGGTACGCTAGTATTGCAGTGTTTGATTGGGGCTCATACATGGGGGTGATCTCGTGTACGTGCACAAAGCAAGCCCGATGTTTGTGGCTTCAAAAGCATGGTGGGATGTTATGGTCCTAGTGGGAAAAATTCAATAATGCCTCAAGGTTTTTGTGTAGTGTTTCATTACATTTGGTATCAAAGCCTCCACCTGGGTTCAAGTCATAGAGTGGGTGGCTACGTCGGCATGGCAGTGTTTGTCTAGGGCTCGTAAACGTAGGGAATCTTGGTGGTATGGGTGAAAATATAGCCCAAAGTCTGGGCTTCAGAAGCGTGGTGGGATGTTATGGTCCTAGTGGGTGGACTTGACTAATGCCTTGAGGTTTTGGTGTAGCGGTTCATTACATGTGGTATTAGAGCCTCCACCCGGGTTCAAATTGTAGAGTGGGTGGAGTACGCCGGCATTGTAGTGTTCAACTGGGGCTCATACACGGGGGTGATGTACATGCACAAAGCAAGCCTAGCGTTTGTGGCTTTGGAAGCATGGTGGGATGTTATGGTCTTGGTGGGTGGACTTCACTAACGCCTTGAGGTTTTGGTGTAGTGGTTCGTTACAATGTTAGATGGATTTGTAATCTTTGGAAGATTTTTGACTACTTGCTTCTTACTTATGTTGACAAGATTATCAAAATTTATGTGCCCCATTCTCCTGTGCCATAGCCAAATTTATTCAATCTGACTCAAACAACATCTTTGACCTTTGATGTCTTATAGCATATACAAATTATTGCCTATTCTCTGAGCATCTACAACCAACATATCTGAATCTTTTCTTTTAATTTCATAACCTTCTACATAAAACTTTAGTGTGTTCCCATGATCACACATTTGACTTACACTCAAAATATTATTCTTAAGACCTTCTACATACAAAACATTTTCAGTTTTAGTTCTACCATTATAGTGTACCTTTTCCAAAAATTCTAGCAATAGTATTGTCTCCAAATTTTACTATGCCACCGTTGATCTTCTTTAAGGTTATGAACTTGCTCTTGTCTTCTATCATGTGCCTCAAAAATACACTATTAATGAACCATGGCTTTTCTTCATTTCTTGCATGCAAAGCTGTCTGCACCAACATAAATTTATTAGGTTATTTCTTTTGCCATGAACCTGTCTAAACTTTTTTTTTGATGAATGGAGCCTTGAAACTCTGGTCCTTCTTGACTGAATTGAACACACTTATATAGTACTAGGATATGTGTCTAAAGTTGTTGCACTTGTAACATATTATGGCCTCTTCATTAAATCCTGATAGAGGAGCAAAAGAGTTGTGATTTTTGCTTGAATCTACATGACTTTCCTTCTCCTTATTTCTGAAACTGTTAGCTCTTTTTCAACATTCTAATTTCTTATGACCATATCTATTACAATAAAAAAAAATAACCATAAAAATAGGACCTATTTGTGTATCTCTGACTTTATTTTCTTTTGTATCTCTGTTCCCTCTAGACTTCTTTGTTTGAGATGTCCTCTGCATTCTTAACTTCTTCCCTTTTTATTTCTTCTTTTATAAGAGCTTCAGCATAGCTCTTTCCTTTTTCCTTGTCTATGAAAGTAGTGACCTCCTCTTTATCTTTTTAAAATCCAATACCTGTCTTATCTAACATTGATCTTTGATTTTATAATATCTTATTCAACATATTAGTGCTATTCTCAAATTTTGAATCATTGGCTGCTTTATCATTGATTGCTTTATTTATTTTCTCAAGATTTGCTTTTAAAGAAGTAATTTAAATAACATACTTTCACATTCTTTAATTACTATTTTCAACTGTGCCATTAGATCTTCTTAATTCTTCTTAGCTTCTTCAAAGTGTGCTTGTAGATATTTAATTATTTCCTTTGACTTTGTTTCATTTTTCTCAATCTGGAGCTTTAATCTTCAATTCTTCTTTTCAAGAGTTTTTAACTTTTCTAAGGCACAAATGAGTTCTCCTTCTAGATTCACTTCAGCTTCATCTTATTCTTCTTCTTGATCATTTGTACTTTTGCTTGTGGAGGCATCTTCACGTTTGGCCATGAATAGAATATCTTCTTCTTCTGAGTCACTGACTCCACTATCTTCGGTTGAGCTAGGATCTTAAGAATACAAACTCTTCTTCTCAAATCCTTTCTTGAATTTGCCTTTGAAATTCTTCTTGTATGTAGACTTTCCTTCTTCATTGTCATCATTACCCTTATTTGGGCATTTAGATGCAAAATGTCCAATATTTCCATAATTAAAAACATTTAAAAAGGTAATTTTCCTTTGATATTTACCTGTACCCTTTTTTAGCTTGCAAATGAATAGAGCTCCATTGTCATCTTCATCATCGCTAAAATTATCACTTGATTCTTGAATTTTAGCCTTCTATTTCTTTGATTTCTTGAAGGCCCGCTTCTCTCTTTGAGGGTTTATATTGTTCAGTCCGCATCTCATATGCCATAAGAATATCATGAAGTTTATTCATCTTTAGCTTGGATAAATTATTCATCTCTTCAATTGCCAAAAATTTTGCATCATATCTCAATGGTAGAGATCTCATAACTTTTTGAACCACAGTTGATTCTCTTAAATTTTCTCCAAGACCTTGAATATGATTAACCTATTTTATCAATCTACAAGAGATAACTTGATATATTTTCTTTTTCCATCTTCAAACTCTCAAACTATATTATGAAATTCTAAAGCTTAGCTTGTTGAACCTTTCCATCACCTTTCTAAATATTCTCAAGTTTTACCTAAGTTTCATGAGTAGATTTACATTGCACAACTTTAAACAAATTCAGATTCACATAAACCACATAAAATAACATATAAATCTTTAGCATTATTTTTACTTGCCTTCTTTTCTGCCAGAGTAGTTACAAGTGTCTATGGCTCTTCATATTCCTCCACCACTGCTTGCCATATATCGAATCGAAGGGCCATCAAATAAGTCTTCATCCTTATACTATTAAAAAACATAATTTATCCCATCAAACAAAGGTGCCTTATTTTTAGAAAATCCTTCATGTGATCTAGCCATTGTGCTTTCCCTATCTTCCTTCCAGTTGTAAAACTTTTTCAAAAGAAACCTGCTTTGATACCAATTGTTAAGCATAAAATATACTAAGAGGGGGGTGAATCAATATATTATATATCTTTTTCTTAATCTGATTTCTTTTTTTTTAACCACTTAATCATACATTCAAGATATGCAATAAAAACTAAAATAATAATTTTCACCACACGAGAGAGGAGAGAGAGAGAGGAGAGAGGGGAGGAGAGAGAGAGAGGAGAGAGGGAGGAGAGGAGAGAGAGAGAGAGAGAGAGAGAGGAGAGGAGAGAGAGAGAGAGAGAGAGAGAGAGAGAGAGGAGAATTTTTATGTGGAAACCTCAAAGTGGGAAAAACCATGGAGAACAATCTCAAGTATATGAATGAACACAAACTCAAAATACAAAGTTCACAAGCACCAACTTGTAGGAGCACCAACCTCTTTGCTGATCACCAACATAGCAACTATTTTTGAGCACCAACCCCTTACAAATATTCATGAGCACCAACCTAAAGGATCACCAACCCCTATTGTGTATAAAACACAACTATCTCTCAATGTTGCTTACTCAATAAATGATATAACTCTAAAATATCTCCTTCTTTTCTCTCTTCAAAAACAAATACAAACCATGCACTCTCTTGCTTATTACAAATGGATTCTCAAGCCTTTATTTATAGATTTTCAAATTACCTTTGGCATTCACCCTTTGTGACCCTTCAATCCTAATGAAAAATGGCACCAAACTTGCATGACCCTTCATATCCTTGCATTTGAAAAGTCATATGGTGACCCTTCATAAGTAAAAGCATCCTTTCCTCTTTTATCTTTATCTTGGTGACTTTTTATATTCCTCAAAGTGTCTCTTCATGGATAAATGTGCTATACCTCTTTTATCTTCACATGGTGACTCTTAGAATTCCTCACGATGACTTTTCATGAGAAAATGTGTCACATTCCTCTTTCG
>JARHVA010003457.1:1695000-1974206 GCA_037957365.1 Torreya grandis | reverse complement strand
AGAGAGAGAGAGAGAGAGAGAGAGAGAGAGAGAGAGAGAGAGAGAGAGAGAGAGAGAGAGAGAATCAATTTATTCATCAAAAGATGAAAAATTCTATGTATTAATATAATCCATTCTAACAAACTATTGAAGGAATTTTAATATGCTCAATGGGTATCTTACTTATATGAGAGAGAGAGAGAGAGAGATAGAGAGAGAGAGAGAGAGAAGGAGAGAGAGAGAGAGAGAGGAGAGTAGAGAGAGAGAGAGAGAGAGAGAGAGAGAGAGAGAGAGAGAGAGAGAGAGAGAGAGAGAGAGAGAGAGAGAGAGAGAGAGAGAGATTATCAATTTATTCATCAAAAGAGGAAAAATTATATGTATTAATATAATCGATTCTAACAACTATTAAAGGAATTTGAATATGCTCAATGGGTATCTTACTTATCCTATCACTTCACCTTAAAGGTTTATTATAAGAAAGTATATTTGTTGGCATTTAATAATTACATGGAAAAGAATTTTCAAGCAATAAAATAAATAATAAGGTTTAAAACAAAGGCCATTTTTTTTTATAAACCCTATGAAAAAAATATTGAAACCCTAAAAGATTGGAATCCTAAGGAAAAGTTAAGGTTTGGCATAATTTGATCAATATATGTGCTCACCAAATGTTTATCTTAATTTAAATTAATGTGTGTTATTAAACCTCAATTTGATGAATATAATAGAATAGAGTAGGGCGATATAAATGCATTTCTAAATAGTAGTTTGAAGGTAAATGATTTAAATAGATGAAAATAAATTATTGAAAATAAGGCTAACTATGCAAATTAAAGATAAACTTAGTTGTATTTGAATGCCCGATAATTATATTTACTGAAAAAACACATAAATAGTAAAACATGAACAAACCCATAAATCATCTTAAAGTTGGATCTGAGACTATGCAATGATAGAAATACTCAACAGGGATATGAGATTTACTACCATTTTACATGTTTACTAATTTTGTAGAAAACGTGATATTTATGGCATGATCACTTGTGGTATTTGAAAATTAGGTCTCATTGCTTTGATGTTTCCCTTCAGAAGTGTGTGTAAAGCTTGCGAATAAATTCTTCAAGTTTTAAACCCTATTAGGGCATGCAATGATTAAATGACCTACAAATAAGAAAATAAAGAGTGTAGTGAGCTGAGTTGACCCCAATCACTCCCATGATGACTAAATAATGCTTACTTACATAATACCCCAAGGAGGGAATTCAAGCCTAATGTGATTCTCCCACCTAGAGTGCTTTTGTAAAATTATGCTTCTTTGAATATATGAATGCATCTAGAATCATATTGAATTACTTGATCATGTTTGACTTAGGAATTCATAAAATAGGCTTGTGACTTAGCTTAGGAATAATTGAGGTTATTAAGACCTAAATTGGGAATAATAGGTAAATTTTGTTCAAAGTGCACCTATTTAAGTAAGCCTCTAAATAAAATTTATAAGTGTAGCAATAATGGACTTGAGTATGTCTTTATTGAAATTCAAAAGGGATGAACACACTCTAAGTAGCCTGAAAAATGGAATACAACCTAAGGGGAGGGATTAATTTTAAAAGTTGATTGTTGGTGGGAGAAGGTCAGAAACATTGGATAGTGACAATAACATTTACCATTATTTTTCCTAATGGGCATTTATGTACCCTCAAGACGAGTGCTAAATTTTAGATTTGGGTTAAGACATACAAAATGTATATTGGTGTATTTTAGAAATCAAAACATTAATATATGTGAAAAATGATGGTCTTAAAATTTAAAAAAAAAGGTTGTATCTTGTGATTATGATAGAGTGAAATGTAAAAATAGGTAATAATTAAATGTCATAAGTTAATTAAAGATAAAATGGGGTAAAAATTACATGAGTCAAGTATTCGTGACCAGATTTAGATTACTATAGGTATAAGCATTCAAAGAATGGATGGGTTCACCAATTTATTTTATCTTATTAATGTTTTAGAAAGAAAAAAAAAAAAAAAACTATTGCACTAGTAAGATCTAACATTAAGTAATGTAAAACAATATTTGTAAATCTAACCTAGTGGCTAAAAATGGTAAGAATGCGAAAGAAAAATACTAAATTGAAAATTAAACTTGAAAATATGCGAATATGATGGAATAATAACACATTGATGAATTATGTATTTTTGAATTCAGATGTGAGTTGTGAACTTTTGTATTAAAATATTGACCAAAATTTAGGTGTTGATTGTGTTAAAAAAAGGCTCGATGCTTGCATCATTTTTGCCTGAGCAAGATCATCACTGACTATATTTGACCACCATTTGTGTCCTTCTATGAGAATTCCATACTATGATCACTTTCAAATTTTTTGTGTTGCTTCACAACTATATATCATTCCTATCTATACATGCACTCTTTGATTTGATGGGCATACATGTAGAAATGATGTGTTATTCATTTTTATTGACCTATCTTTCCATCCACTCATAAAAAATAAAGTTATAGGTCAAGAAATCTCCAAAGGAGTTTTACTATGTATCCCACATGTGGTTTTGTGCAGAATAAATTTAATCTTGAGCAAGGGATTGTACCTCCTCTTCCCTACATGTGAAGATGCAACTACATGTAATTTGTCGAAGACCTTTGGTATAAGAGGGTGATTCATACTGGATTCCTTTTTCATAATTGTAATAATAGGTATGGAAAGGGTTTGCTCAAACGTTTAATTATAGAGTAGATGATCGATAGTTAATTTATTATCTCTCTCTTGTTCCCTCTTCTCTTTTATTCCTCTCATGTGTTAAATGCCTTGTAATGACTTGGTATAAAATGATCTAAGACATAATTTGCACTTAGGTCGATTCTAAAAATAGTAAAAGGAGACAATAAATGCACATAGATCACAGAAAAATGTAAAGGGACCCACAATATGATTAAGGATATAAACATTGGGATTGTTTATCCATCTCAAGAAAAATAAAGTGCAATGTTCAACTAGGAGTATAAAAATGTGTACAATCAAGTGTATCACTGAGAAATTGATAAATTTAAAGAACAATTTTAGATGCATTTAGAGTGTGTTAAAGGTTAAATGAAGAGTAGTGTGTGGTAGGATAATTCATATAAATATGAAAATAGATGAAACTGTTGTAAAGCATACAAAATTAGGGAAAATAAACTATGGAAAATAGTTTTGTAACATAATTACGTGTCTTTAAATTTCTAAATCCTCGAATATCATAAACTATGATATTCCCTTATACTTGAGGGACTTGGGAGTATAAGTGCATAGGGTGAACCCCCTCCCTCTAAATAACTTTGTGTCTTTTTGAATTTTAAGTCTAAACTTATTTCATTCCCTATCATTTAAGTTAGTCTTTATGAGGAGATAGCTTAGATTATGTAGCTTCATTTTTAGTAATTTTGTATATGTATTTTTTACTATACTATATGAGTCTTCATCAAATACACTTTCATGTTGAGAGGGTGATGTCATTTTAACTTTTCATAAAAAAATTTGTCCATGTATTAAGTATTAGAAAACTCTACTATCTTTAAGAAAGAATAAGGAATGCAAAGAACAACTTTCAATTTAGAGGTTTTTTGTAAAATAATGTCCTTCTTGAAGGGGTATGATTAGTTCTAATCTCATTAAGAACTGGGATTGAAATTTATAACAATCGTCTTCTTAAAGTACTTCTTCATAAGGTTATTTAATTTGCATATACAATCCATACTCTAGTTTAAATATTATTAACCAAAATATTAACCAAAATATTAAAAATTTGTTAAAAACAACCGAAAATCAATAAAAATCAAAAATATTAATATTTCATTTAAAAATCTAAGACCACCCTTAAAATTTAATTATTGTTCCCAATCATAATTATTATTTATAGAAAAATAGGCACTACCATCATCACCCCTTACCACTTAAAAGAGTAGTAATAAATAATTAAACTCAAAATTCAAAATATAAATAAAATATTTTTTATTAATTATGAAGTTTTAGAATTGTATAGAAGACATTAAAAAAAAATTAGATTAAAAGAATAAACTCAAAATTCACAAAATATTATAAAAATAATTGTGAAGATTTAAAGTTGAATATACAACTCCGAAACATTAAAAGATTTTTTAATACTTATTATAAAGAGGTTTGATTTAGATTTTTAAATTATAAAATAAAAAGGGGAAGGATTTAGATAAATATGAAAATTTTCAAAATGAAAAACAATTCCAATATCCATTAAGATTTTTGAATATTCAAATACCATTTTAATAATTATAATCAATTTCATTTATGAGGAGGTACTTACATAAAACACAAACACCTGTACTTTAAGAAATTCCCCATCATTTATATATAAAATAATTGTCTAAAGAAAGAAGAAAAAAAATCTCCACAAGGAAAATTTCAATACGAACTTTCCTTCCTCATTTTATTTGATATAAAATTCAGAACAGTCAAGGATGAAAGTGAATACACTTTAATTACCCATGTTCAAAACTAATCAATAAATTAAATGATATAGTGTCCCAAACGAAATATAGTCAATCTCTTAAAAGCATAATCTTTATCCTACAAAACTCTTCTAATTAGAAGTTCCGGAAAGGGTGAAAAAAAAATTATCATTTGTGCGTGCTGGAAACATGTATCTAGAAATAATACTCTAGCAATGGATAAGATCGGCCCCAACACCACAGGAACCGAACGTGTCTATTCAAGCAGTTGTCTGATAGTCACGATCTCTCCAACAAGCCAAAATTCTAGTTGCAGTTGCGTGTATAAAACTCCAACCGGTCCATAAACCTAATTGCCAGTCTAATACTGCACTAAATACCAACGGATATGATAGCCTTCACCAAATTATTTGGCAGCAAGCACGTCAGTGGAGTCTGTGTAATGTGCGCGTTTAACAGCTCTTAATTGACAGACTTTCAAATCCGCATAATCGGTGGCATATTATGTGATTAGATGGTTTTGTCCATAATCTTTACATTAAAAAAAACAAATTAGTTGGGAAAGTATTTCATATTCTTATTCGCATTTCGTAAAAGAAAAGACAAATCAGACGCTAACGTTAAGGTATAAATATCAATTATACTTTAAATACAAATAATCTTTTTGGTGGGCTGCTGTTGTAATGTCTGGGAGTGTTTCATTTTCAATTCAAATTTTATACTTGATATCTATTTGAAAGTGTTAGAAACTCAAGTTAGTTAGAGATAATTTCTCCCACCTCCACTCATGCATGCAAGCTGTTAAGCATCAGTTAGTAAACTGACAGTTAGAATTGAGTTAGTTAACAATCAGTTAGATAGGAGTTTGTTTGAACAAGCAGTTAGTTAAGTAGTTGAAGTTAATAATAGATGAGTCTATTTTCAGTTATTGTTTAGTTTTTAAATCTATAAAAAGACGTTAAGGGCGCACTTTGTAATCAAGGGAAAAAAGAAGATGAATAGAATTGTGTTTTTCAAGATTGCTGTAGCTTTCTGAGTTCTGGGTTAACAATTCTTGTTTTCTGGTTTATTTTCTATTCATATTTCCCTTCAGATTGGTATCAGAGCCTGAAGGAAGACCCTGCAGAGACCTTCAAGCAAAGAGGCGCAAGCGCAGGCAGTAAAACTGCGCGCAGTTAAGCAAATCGTGGAAGTCAAATTTCTTATGCGCCAAAAGACAAAACACAAGTGCCAGGCCATAGGAAAGAATCCCAGTCATCCTCAGTCAGATCGTAGGTTTCAAAGAGGCCGACAGTCAGCATTCGCAGCTATTAGCAGTGAAGGGAGACGCACCGACAGGCCGTAGGAGAGCCAGCAGATCAGAGCGCGCGCAGCCAGACAGGCCGTAGGAAACACCAGGGTGGATGAGCGCGTAGCAGTGAAGGAGAAGGCAGAGGTGACACTTACCAAACCCAGCAAAGCGCAGCCAGATTTGCTAGTGAAAACAAAAAAAATCAAAGAAAAGTTTGTGCAGTCAATTGGAAGCGCAAGTTTGAGGCGCAGTAAAAAACAAAGAGGAGCGCAGTCAGCAGTGCGCAGCAAACAAGTGACGTGGCAATTAGAGCCAGCCCAGCTTAGCAGCAGGCCGTAGGAAAAGGCGCGTAGGGTACAGCCAGCGCAACAAACTTGCAGAAGTGCAGAAAAAAAAAACAAAAAGTCTGATCGGCCAAAGTTTGTTTCTTGGCTGGAAAGTCGTGACGCATAGCCAAGGAGCTCACCCAGCATCTGAAGAAGCGTGCAGGAAAGCCGTGAAGGTAGAACGTGTAAGAAATGGCAGCATATAACAGTATTTCACAGCCTCAAATTCCCATTTTCGATGGTAAGAATTATGATTTTTGGGCAATTAAGATGAGAACTTTATTTTGCTCACAAGATGTATGGGATCTGGTAGAAAGTGGTTTTGTAGAACCGCAGGACGAGGTAGCCCATCTGGCATTAAATCAAGCTCAAAAGGACCATCTTAAAGAGAACAGAAAGAATGTTAGGGTGTGGAGCTAAAAAACTTCACCAAGGAGCATTCATTATCAGGTTCGAGTCTACACAGACATCGGCGTCGGTCAGGAGCAACCGACGTTGGTCACAGGCAGTTGCAGAGACGCCGACGTCGACAGAGAATCGGTCGATGGCGGTCACAGACAAGCAGCAGGAACCGATGTCGGTTACCTGCGTGTCCAGAAAGCTATTTTCGTGGACAGAAGCGAGTGTTTGCATGATAAGTTTGAGTTGTAGACTCAAGCTCGCGTCTCTATTATTAGCATTACTATTTTTAGAGCCCTTGTTTAAGTGGTTTAACTATTTGTTGGAAGTACATGCTCAAGTCTCCTAATTCTATATGAAGAATTAGATCTTTCTAGCTTATTGTATTGTAGAAGAATTGGTGTGTGAAGAACAGTACAGAATTGAATCAATCTAGGCTTGTTAGAGTTGATTGTTCTTGAGAGAGATAGCTCTTGAGGAATAGAGATCTATTGAGAGATCTATACATCTAGGAGAGGTGTGGAAGAAAGAAGCTTTCTTCAATTGTATTCCTTTTGTAAAGAGTTTGTTAATACAAGTTTTCAGGGTATTTTCTTGTATCTCTTGTTCTTGCTATTATCATTCTAATTACTTGTCAATCTGATTTAATTTCGCGTTTATTGCTATCACAATTGTAATCTATTGTTGGTTTGATCCCCCAACAAGTGGTATCAGAGCCTTGGTTACAGGTTCAGAGCTTGATAATTGGTATCAAAGTTCAGGTTCACTAACAGGTGGTTCAGATCTGTGTAGTGTGTATTGATTACAGGTTCTCACAGGAGTTTCTATAGGGATTTCTGTTTGAGTGGGAGAAGCAATGGCAGATGAAAGTAAATTGAGAATGGAAAAGTTTAATGGCAAAAATTACCAACACTGGAGAATGCAGATAGAGGACTATCTGTATCAAAAAGATCTCTACTTACCGTTAGGAGGTATTGCAAAGAAGCCCAAAGACATGGAGGATGAAGAATGGGAAGTTCTTGACAGAAAGGCTCTGGGTTCTATAAGACTGAGTCTAGCATCCACTGTGATATCCAATTTATCACAGGCAAAGTCTACAGTAGAGTTGATGACTACGTTAGCAAATTTGTATGAAAAACCCTCAGCTTCCAATAAGGTATATCTTATGAAGTAGTTATTTAATTTTCATATGAATGAAGGTGGATCTGTTTCTACTCATCTGAATGATTTCAATGGTATTGTGAATCAATTAAGTTCAGTGAATATAGTGTTTGATGATGAGATAAAAGCTCTTTTGATATTATGTTCTTTGCCTGAAAGCTGGCATGGCTTAGTAATGGCAGTAAGTAATACTGCATCTGCATCAAATATTTTGAAAGTAGAGGATGTTGTTAGTGTTATCTTGAATGAGAAAATATGCAGAAAAAGCATAGAAGAGACATCTGGGAACGCTTTAAGTTTTGAGAGCACGGGAAGGCAAAAAGAGAAGAGCAAGAAAGGTAGATCAAGATCCAAATCAAAGGGGAAAGGCAGATCTAAATCCAGAAACGGCAGAAGGCCACAATGCTGGAATTGTGGAAAGATGGGGCACATAAGCAGAGATTGTTGGTCAAAGCCTAAGGAAGACAACCAGCACGAAGAAAAAGAAGAAGCCAAGATTGCAGGTATTGCACAGGATGCTTTAATTTTCTCTCTGCATAATAATATAGAATCTTGGGTATTAGATTCTGGTGCATCTTTTCATGCTACTCCTAACAGGAAATATTTCAGTGACTATATCCATGGAGATTTTGGAATAGTGTATCTAGGGGATGATGAGCCCTATAAAATAATTGGCAAAGGTAAAGTGCAGCTGAAGATGCAGAATAGAAACACATGGGTGTTGAGAGATGTGATGCATGTTCCTAGCTTGAAGAGAAATTTGATTTCTGCAAGAAAGTTAGGGGATGAGGGTTGTACAGTAACTCTCACAACAAAATCTTGAAAGGTGACCAAGGGTGCACTTGTTATGGCCAGAGGTAAGAGAGAAGGTACTCTCTATTTGTGTAATTGTGTTACTAACAAATCTCCTTCTGTATTATCTATTTCAGATGTGGATGCTAAATTGTGGCACTCAAGGCTTGGCCACATGAGTGAGAAGGGGATGTCAATTCTTAAGTCTAAAGGTATGCTTTCAGATTTAAAAGGCATAGATCTAGAGTTTTGTGAGCACTGTGTATTTGAAAAATAGAAAAGGGTTAGTTTTCTCAAAACTGGGTCTACTAAGAAGAGGCACAAGTTGGAGCTTGTTCACACAGACGTGTGGGGACCGGCTCAGGTTGCTTCCATTGGAGGATCACAGTACTATGTATCTTTCATAGATGATGCCACAAGGAAGGTATGGATCTATTGTATTAGAAAGAAATCTGATGTATTTGAGACTTTTAAAGTTTGGAAAGCTATGGTTGAGAATGAAACAGGTAAAGATTAAAGTGTCTGAGATCAGACAATGGTGGTGAGTTCTGCAGTTATAAGTTCAGAGATTATTGTTACATGCATGGAATCTGTAGGCAAAGGACGGTTCCAAGGACACCTCAGCAGAATGGAATTGCTGAAAGAATGAACATGACAATAATGGAGCGTGTAAGATGTATGAGATTGCATGCCGATTTGCCCTTACAGTTTTGGGCACAAGCTGTTGACACTGCAGTGTACCTAATTAACAGAGGACCCTCTACAGCTCTGGATGGTGGTATTCCAGAAGAGGCATGGATAGATAAAAAAGTTGATCTCTCATATCTCAAAGTTTTTGGTTGTGAAGCCTTTGTGCATATAGATAAGGAAAATAGAAAGAAGCTTGATGCTAAGTCTATGAGATGCACGTTTATTGGCTATGACTCAGATGATTTTGGTTACAAATTATGGAATCTAGAAACTAACAAGGTAATCAGGAGCCGCGATGTTGTTTTCAACGAAAGAGTGATGTATTGTGATCAGCTAAGGAAGTTGAATCAATCTGAGCAGAGCAATGGTGAATTGGATGAGGTAAAAGTCCAAGATGAGCTCGCGGGAAAAAGAAATAATTACTTACAGGAAAACACAGAGACCGACATCGGCAGGTTAGGAACCGGTATCGGCAGGACAGAAACCGGCGTCGGCCATACAGAGACCGACGTCGGTCATACAGGTACCGAGGTCGGTCAGGCAGAACCGACGTTGGCTAGTAACAGGTCTAGAGGTGACCAAGGTCGGTCACTGTCAGAGAATTTGGGTGGACAGCGTGTTGTGGACAAGTCTCAGACACCCATCAGGAGGTCAAAAAGGGTGAGTAAACCTCCAATTAGATATTCTCTTTCTTTATTTTATTTATTGCTAATTGATGGTGGAGAACCAGAGAGTTTTGAAGAAGCAATACAGCTGGAGTCCAAGAGTGAGTGGGAGCGTGGCATGGTTGAGGAGTTGGAGTCCTTGAAAGAAAACCAAACATGGGATTTGGTTGAATTGCCAGCTGGTAAGAGAACACTTAAGAACAGATGGACCTATAGGTTGAAGGAAGGTGAGAATGGATAGATGAGATACAAGGCCAGATTAGTGGTAAAAGGATTTGCACAAAAGCCAGGTATTGACTTTGGTGAGATTTTTTCTCCTGTTGTTAAAATGACTTCAATAAGGGTTGTATTGTCTTTGGTTGCTTTTGAGAATTTGCATCTTGAGCAGCTAGATGTTAAGACAGCGTTTCTTCATGGAGATTTGGATGAAGAAATATATATGGAACAGCCAGAAGGATTCGAGGTCAAGGGTAAGGAGAAGTTTGTGTGCAGGTTGAAGAAAAGCTTGTATGGCCTCAAGCAAGCTCCTAGGCAATGGTACTTAAAATTTGACAGGTTTATGACTGAGCATGGCTATAGTAGGTGTCAATCAGACCATTGTGTGTATTTAAAGAGATTTGATAATGGTAGATATATTATTCTATTGTTGTATGTAGATGACATGCTGCTTGCAGGGTCTCACATGCAGGATATCTCAGAGCTTAAGGTAAAATTAGCTCAAACGTTTGTTATGAAGGATTTGGGAGTAGCAAAGAAAATCCTTGGCATGAGCATTAAGAGAGACAGGAAAAATCACAGGTTGATAGTGTCTCAAGAAGATTATGTGGACAAGGTGTTGAAACGGTTCAATATGCAGGATGCTAAACCAGTAAGCACACCTTTGGTTGGACATTTTAAGTTGAGTAAAGAACAATGTCCTAATTCATATGATGAGGTAGAGTACATGAGTAAGGTTCCATATTCTTCCGCAGTAGGGAGTTTGATGTATGCAATGGTGTGTACTAGACCAGATATTGCCCAAGCAGTGGGAGTGGTAAGTAAGTATATGGCCAATCTAGGTAAGGAACATTGGAAAGCAGTTCAGTGGATCCTTAGATATCTGAGAGGAACCAGTAATAGGCACTTGTGCTATGGAGGTTCAGATACTTCTCTACATGGCTATGTAGATTCAGATATGGCAGGTGATTTGGATGGCAGGAAGAGCACTACAGGTTATGTTTTCACTGTAGGTGGAACGGCGGTTAGCTGGATATCTAAGTTGCAGAAGGTTGTTGCCTTGTCAACTACAGAAGCAGAGTATATTGCAGCCATAAAAGCTAGCAAGGAAATGATATGGATGACACGGTTCATGGATGAGCTTGGTAGGGAGCATGAGAGTTGCAGATTATATAGTGACAGTCAGAGTGCAATCCATTTGGCTAAGAATTCAGCCTTTCATTCAAGAACAAAGCACATACAGCTAAGGTATCACTTCATACTACAGGTATTGGAAGATGGTGAGTTGAAGCTGGAGAAGATCCATACAGATAGGAATCCTGTTGATATGTTAACCAAGCCGGTTACAAAGGAGAAGTTGAATCTTCATTCAACTTCTATTGGTCTTCATGATTGAGTTGAAGATGGAGGAGCTAGAAGATGGAGAAGCTAGAAGATGTTGCTGTACAGGTACTGGTGCAGCTGTTTATCTCCAAGTGGGAGATTGTTAGGGTGTGGAGCTAAAAAACTTCACCAAGGAGCATTCATTATCAAGTTTCGGTCTACACAGACACCGGCGTCAGTCAGGAGCGACCGACGTCGGTCATAGGCAGTTGCAGAGATGCCGACGTTGATAGAGAATCAGCTGACGACGGTCACAGACAAGCAGTAGGAATCGACGTCGGTTACCTGCGTGTCTAGAAAGCTATTTCTGTGGACAGAAGCGAGTGTTTGCATGATAAGTTTGAGTTGTAGACTCAAGCTCGTGTCTCTATTATTAACATTACTATTTTTAGAGCCCTTGTTTAAGTGGTTTAACTGTTTGTTGGAAGTACATGCTCAAGTCTCCTAATTCTATATGAAGAAATAGATCTTCCTAGCTTATTGTATTGTAGAAGAATTGGTGTGTGAAGAACAGTACATAATTGAATCAATCCAGACTTGTTGGAGTTGATTGTTCTTGAGAGAGATAGCTCTTGAAGAATAGAGATCTATTAAGAGATCTATACATCTAGGAGAGGTGTGGAAGAAAAAGCTTTCTTCAATTGTATTCTTTTTGTAAAGAGTTTGTTAATACAAGTTTTCAGGGTGTTTTCTTGTATCTCTTGTTCTTGCTAGTATCATTCTAATTACTTGTCAATCTGATTTAATTCTGCGTTTATTGCTATCACAATTGTAATCTATTGTTGGTTTGATCCCCCAACAAAGAAAGATGCAAAAGCCTTATTTATAATCCAACAGGGATTGGATGAATCGATATTTTTCAGAGTTGTAGCAGCAACGCGATCCAGAGAGGCATGGAAAATCTTGGAGACTACCTATAGAGGTAATACTAAGGTAAAAATTGCTAAATTGTAATCTCTAAGGAGAACTTTTGAAAATTTGCAAATGAATGAATCAGAATCAATAGATCAGTTTATGGGTCAAGTTTTGAATATAGTGAATCAGATTAGATCTAATGGAGAAACTATGACAGATCAGAAGATTATAGAGAAAGTACTCAGATGTTTACCCAGTAAGTTTAATGCTATAGTAGTAGCTATTGAAGAAACCAAGGATTTGGAACAATTATCTATAGATGAATTAATGGGTTCTTTGTTAACACATGAATCCAGAATGAATAGGAATAACTCTTCGCTTGAGAATGCATTCAAGTCACAGGTAACAGTTGGCAGAAGAAGAGGAAGAGCCAGGTCAAGCTTCAGAGGAAGAGGCAGAGGCAGATATGGAAAGAACAATTCAGAGGAAGGTGAGAACAATAATCAAAACTACAGTAGTAGAGGAAACTACAACAACAGAGGACGTGGGCACAACCACTCACAGCAAGGTTCTCAAAGGTTTGATAAATCTAATGTTCAATGTTATTATTGCAAGAAATATGGTCATTATGCTAGTGACTACAGAAAAAAACCAGGATATGTGTACAAACAGAATGCAAATTACACAGGTGAATCTAGTTCTAATTCCGGAAGCATGTTTTTTACTTGTAATGTTACTCAAGAAAAAGCTAAAGATATTTGGTTTTTAGACAGTGGATGCAGTAATCATATGATAGGAAATAAAGATTTTTTTGCTAGTCTTGATGATTCTGTAAGATCAGAAGTGAAACTAGGAAACAATATCACAGTAGATGTCATGGGTAAAGGTGTCATAAATGTTTTGGCCAAGAATGGTGAAAGAAGATTTATACCTGATGTTTATTTTGTACCTAGACTAAAACATAATCTTTTGAGTGTTGGTCAGTTAGTGCAGAAAGGTTATAAAGTATCTTTTATGGATAATGTCTGCACAATATTGGACAAGGTTCCAAGTGACAGGTTGATAGGAAAAGTGGAGATGACCAAGAATCGCATGTTCCCTCTTCATATTCAGTGCATCCAAGGAAAATAAAAAGCACACTTCAAATCCATACAACTAGATCAATCATGGCTATGGCACTTAAGGTATGGACACTTACATTTTAGAGCTTTAAATTTGTTACAGAAGAAAAATATGGTGAAGGGTTTACCACCAATAGAACAGCCAGGAAGTTCATGTGACAGTTGTATTTTGGAAAAACAACATAGAGAGAGTTTTCCAATAGGAGGCTCATATAGAGCTAAGGTAATATTGGAGTTAGTCCATAGTGATTTATGTGGACCAATGCAAACTCCATCATTTGGAGGAAGTACTTATTTTCTAACCTTCATTGATGACTTTAGTAGAAAAACTTGGATCTACTTTCTCAAAAACAAATTTGAAGCATTTGGAAAGTTTAAAGAATTCAAGGCAATGGTTGAAAAGCAGAGTGGCCGTTATATCAAGGTACTCAGATCTGATAGAGGTGGTGAATATATGTCTAATCAATTTCAATATTTTTGCAGATATCATGGAATCAAAAGACAGTTGACTACAAGGTACACACCATAGCAGAATGGTGTAGCAGAAAGAAAGAACAAAACAATCATGGAAATGGCAAGAAGCATGTTGAAAGCTAAACACTTATCAAATGAATATTGTGCAGAAGCAGTAGCCTGTGCAGTGTATATTCTGAACAGAAACCCAACAAAGAGTGTCAGAGATCGAATTCCACAAGAAGCACAGAGTGCTAAGAAATATAGTGTATATCATTTCAAAATTTTTGGTTGTGTAGCATATTCTCTTATACCATTGAAATTGAGAAAGAAACTTGATGATAGAGGCGAGAAATGCATTTTTATTGGCTATTCTGAAGAATCAAAGGCATATAAGTTATATAACCCAATTTCAAAACAAGTGATTATTAGCAGGGATGTTGAATTTAAGGAAGCAAAAGCATGGGATGGTAGCACCATAATTTTTGGGGCACCAATTCCACAAGATGAAGAAGTTTTTGAAGAACAAAATTTGCAAGGTGGACAATCCTCTCCACAAGCAGGCACAAGTACACCAATAAGAACACCTAGAAGGTTTGACCAAGGTGAATCTAGTCATGCAGGTCACCCTACTCCAAATTCACAAGTAAGTAATGAATCAGATCCAACTCTTGCTACTTTAAGAGCAAGATTTAAAGGTAAAAAGATGAGAAGTTTGAATGAGATTTATAAGCAAGAAGAAGAAAAATTAGATTTGGTTTCAAATTTTTCTCTTTTCACTCATGACCCTATGTATTATGAAGAAGCAGTTAATGAGGAACATTGGCTAAAAGCAATGGATGAAGAGTTGAATGCTATTGAAAGAAATCAGACATGGGATCTAACTACTCTACCTAAAGGTAAGGATTGTATTGGAGTCAAATGGGTTTATAAGACTAAATTTGATGCAGACGGAAATGTTGAAAAGCACAAGGCAAGGTTAGTTGCAAAAGGTTTTGCACAAGAACATGGAGTTGACTATAATGAAACATTTGCACCAGTTGCTAGATTGGATACTGTAAGAATGGTATTATCCATAGCTGCTCAAAATAATTGGTATGTATATCAAATGGATGTAAAATCAGCTTTTTTGAATGGATTTCTATATGAAGAAGTATATGTGAAACAGCCCACAGGTTATGAAGTTCAAGGACATGAAGAAAAAGTTTACAGATTGAAGAAAGCTCTTTATGGTCTTAAGCAAGTACCAAGAGCATGGTATAGCAGGATAGATTCTTATATGATAAGCAAAGGATTCAGCAGAAGCGATAGTGAGTCTACTTTGTACACAAAAATCAGCAAAGAAGGTCAAATTTTAATTGTGTGTTTATATGTTGATGATTTGATTTTTACTAAAAATTTGTCTATAGACACTTTTAAATCAGCAATGATGAATGAATTTGAAATGACAGATTTGGGATTAATGAAGTATTTTTTGGGAATAGAAGTTGAACAATCAGAGAAAGGAATTTTTATCTGTCAAACTAAGTATGCAAAGGATGTGTTAAAGAGATTTAGGATGCTGAATTGTAAACCAGCACCTACACCAGTTGCTACAGGGACTAAACTTAGCAAAGAAGATAAAGGATCCAATGTTGATTCTACAATATTCAAAAGGCTAGTTGGTAGTTTGATGTATCTTACAGCTACTAGACCAGACATCAGTTATGGGGTTAGTTTAATCTCAAGATTCATGGAGTCACCAAAAGACTCACATTGGCAAGTTGGAAAAAGGATATTAAGATATGTGGTAGGAACTACAGATTATAGAATTTTATATTCCACAACTAACGATTTTAGTTTGATTGGTTTTACAGATAGTGATTTTGCAGGTAGCGTTGATGATAGGAAGAGTACTTCTGGACATGCCTTTATTTTAGGCACAGGTGTGGTCACATGGGCATCCAAAAAGCAGCCTATAGTGACACTTTCATCAACTGAAGCAGAGTATGTTGCAGCCACATCAGCAGCATGTCAAGCAACATGGATGAGAAGAATATTGAAAGATTTATTACAGGGACAGAAGGAGTCAACACCAATCTTTTGTGATAACAAATCAGCAATCGCTTTATCAAAAAATCATGTGTTTCACAAGAGGAGCAAGCACATAGATACAAGATTTCACTTTATCAGAGAATTAGTGAACAATGGAGAAATCCATCTGGACTTTTACAGATCTGAAGAACAACTAGCAGATATATTTACAAAGGCATTACCAAAAGAGACATTTGATTATTTGAGACAAAATTTAGGCATTGTAAATGCTAAAATTGTAAGTGGTAGAAATTAAGGGGGAGTGTTAGAAACTCAAGTTAGTTAGAGATAATTTCTCCCACCTCCACTCATGCATGCAAGCTGTTAAGCATCAATTAGTAAACTGACAGTTAGAATTGAGTTAGTTAACACTCAGTTAGATAGGAGTTTGTTTGAACAAGCAGTTAGTTAAGTAGATGAAGCTAATAATAGATGAGTCTATTTTCAGTTATTGTTTAGTTTTTAAATCTATAAAAAGATGCTAAGGGCGCACTTTGTAATCAAGGGAAAAAAGAAGATGAATAGAATTGTGTTTTTCAAGATTGCTGTAGCTTTCTGAGTTCTGGGTTAACAGTTCTTGTTTTCTGGTTT
This sequence comes from Torreya grandis, assembly GCA_037957365.1. Lineage (NCBI taxonomy): Eukaryota > Viridiplantae > Streptophyta > Pinopsida > Cupressales > Taxaceae > Torreya > Torreya grandis. Next base: position 1,957,732 of record JARHVA010003457.1, on the reverse strand, counting down.
ATTTTCTATTCATATTTCCCTTCAGAAAGTTTTAAATTTTACGAAGATTGCTGTCTAGTATCGACACTTTTAAAGATGAATATATTGAAGACATAAATATTAATTATATATGATATTACCAACAACAATTCTATTCAAAAATATATCTCACATTGTGCATGTTTGAGTGGTGGACCACTGGATATGGAGGAGTAGCTTCACAAAAAGCATAGACAGCCACTTCAAAGATTTTAATTCTAAGCAGAAAAGCCAATAAAAGTAACAGTTGTCTTGGAGGTACAAGTTACATAGGATGGGGTGTAATTTTTTATTTTTGGTAAAGCGGTTTTTAGTAAAATGTTTTAAATATATTTAAGGTGAGCTTAACCAATAAGGAAGTGGTGGGAAAGGATAAGGTCATATAAAATATGAAAGTAGTAAAATATTTTAAGGTGTATTGGGTAATAATGTTGACTAGAGGAAATGATATGATACTTTAGATGATGGACTTAAAGAACCCTGAACAGATATACGTGCAAAGTTCCATGACATGTCACATCTTTCAATGCAACTTAAAAATACATCAAACTATTTCAATTATCTAATACATTATTGAAACAAGTGTCATCTCTCAATAAAAATAGGGGTCAGATATCTAATAGATCCTCTAAAAACATAAGGAACGTATATCATGTGTCAATTTAGATGACTCTAAAACTAATTAAATAGAAAATTTGGCCAATTTCACTATCTAAAAGATGACTCTAAAATTAATTAGACCAAAAATAGAAAGGCTTCCTCAATGAAAGGTGCCACTATATAATCTAATCAACTAATGCAAAATGCCATATGCAAACAAATATTTCCAAGTTTTATTCATTATCATTTTTAGTAACACTAATAATAGCCATTGTATTTGTAATAGTAGTGCTCATTTCTCTTTATTCAGTGAATAAAGGAAAGATAAAATGATCACCAAGGATTGCCAATTTTGGGTATTCTATTGGCCCTGGGTTTGAATCACTACCAATCTTTGCATACTCTCTCCGATTTATATCACAGTTTGATATATTTAAAATTAAATACCAACCTAAATTGTATAGCTTCCTTTGTGGATGTTGCAAGTGTCACACATAAGATTTATGATTCTAATTTATGTAAAAGACGCTGTATTTTGAAATTCTTAAAATAATTTTTACTCGACCTTTAAAACTTTAAAAGTTAAACTACTAGTGATACTAATATTGGTGAAATTTATGTTTTTTATGGACCCATATATATAATTTCAATGCATTTCACATCATTTTAAGTTTACAACTCTAATTTGAAAAATATATTATACAATTTTGAAAACATGTACCTTATTACAATCACATGCAATGAAGACTTCAAACTTAAAATTATCCTTATGAAATATATAATCTAAATGCTTTGAAAAATAAATGGAGGTGCTCTTATCATGTAGACAATGACTAACACATTATCCCTATCAACCACTACTATTATTAAAAAGGGTGAGAGACGTTAGATAACTAATTTATCAGACATCTTACATTTCTCATGTATGATTAATTTATTTTTTAATTATCCTCTTTACATCAAGCAATGCATTACAATTTTATTGTGTTCATTCTTTAGTTTGGAAATTTAATTCTAGTGGTTTCATTGCTAATATTTATATGTGACACATTTTTATGAAGTACGTGCATGGTGAGGTGGTGTTAAAAGAAGAGAGGTGACTTTTGTTATACTTTTTCAAGGTTCGATTGAATTTTTGAATGTATAAGAGACTTATCACATAGATAAGAGTTTGGATTTTTGTAAAAATGAGTAATAGTCAATATCCAAATCTCAAATGTAAAACCCTCAACCCACATGGCCTCTCATCCTCTTTGAGAAAAAATAGATAGCTGTCAATGTCAATGAGGAACATATACAACCAATGGTCCAAGAGGAACATATTTCAAATTGATGACAGCTTTATAAGTGAACTTAGTATTTTTCTCATGAGCACCATGATAGTCTTATTGAAATCAAGTTTTAGCTTTTAATTTGTTAGAGGATAAGCATTTCAATTTAGGTTATGGATTGATGTTGGTGCAATATTATTTTTGATAGTGTTATAGAAATAAATAATTTGAGTTTTTAAAATTACTTGCAGTGTTAAAGATGAGCTAGAGAGAACCATAAAGGGGTATTGTATTGGATGAGGTGAACATGTAAGAAAACGTGTTTGATTTGAGGAAGAATTTGGTAGTGCAAGCCATTGCTCCCAAAACATAATGCTCATGTTTATGATGGTTCACGTGAATAAGACAACTAGAGTGGTAAAGAGAAAAGTGGATAATGCCACCCCTGACTATCTATACCTCAAAAAGGGTATACAACAAAACATAAATGAAAATATACATGGAACTTTAAAAATGAATATTTAAATACCCTGTTATGGTCATAATAACATAAGTGCAAATTTCCAAGTGACATCAACAACCAAAAAAAATGTAAATACAAGACAAGATATTAAGGGTGTCCAAAACATTGAATAAGATTTTTTAATCAAAATTCTACAAAGTAGCAGTATTTAATGGTGGGGTCACTCCATAATTGAATTGTAGTTGGGAGTTGTGCATTCAAGTCTATTAAAACTTATTTATTACTAGCTTATAATTAAAACAGGGTTACAAACTTTTAAATATTAGAATAAACACAATTGAACTCTAAAATAAATCCTTAAACCCAACAAACAACATTCTACCATAAAGGAACAACTCATACATAACATATTAATAATTTTTTTACAAGAAATAATATTTGCTTGGCCTCCTCCCCTTCAGCGTGTTTATTAATTATTAAACTTTGTGGTGTTTAAAAGGGTCTCTTGTATTTTTTTCCTTGGCCAAGGAAAATACCAATATACGCGGGGAATATATTTGACAATTGCCCTCATGCATGATGAATTTTTTTGTGGCAATTATTTATTCAACATTCCCTTCAAATGCTAGCATAATTTATATTAGAGGAAGGTAACATTATAAAAAAAAATTATATTTATTATAATTCTACTTTTATTTTATGGGGGAGGGGGAGGGGTGGCGGATGCGGGAAGGCAATGCAAACACGATCATACAACCATCCAATACGGTTCATAAATATACATATTATTATAATCTTGCATAGTATAATGTGGGTCACAGGTTGGAAGCTAAATTATTGGTTTTCAATTTAAAATGATGATTGTATAGTTCACTTGTTTATGCAAAGAAGCATATAACATATGTATAGTTTTTCTCACACAATAATAACTTACTTCAAAGAAGCCATTATAGCTTCCTAAACCCACTACTAAAGTTTAGAACTAGTGAACAGGGGCGGTTATTGTTGTCAAGCAATCCAATATTTCCAAGCCCTTGGGTTTAATGCATTTTTTCCAATTTTTGTATTGAGTTAGGCCATAGCATGAGGTGGATATGACAAGGCACTCTAAACTCAAAAAAATACAGGGCCTAGGTCCCAATCATAAACATATATGGCATACTTATATAAAATTGGTGCATTCTATTAGGTTTCCATCAAGGTGGCACCAATTTTTGTGCATACTCTATAGATAATGTCGTAGTGGCATGTATCTCTATAAAACAATTTTATTTGACATGTCTGAGGGAGTGTGGAGCTCTTATGTTCACAAAAAGTACAACAATACACCAAAACACTTTGGATTCCTATTGATAAAATAGATTAGTGTTATGTTGGAAGACGTGGTTACTTATTTTACTAAATAAAATTAATATAAATTGACTAATAATTTTTTATCATTAAATAATTTGACATATACATAATATTATTAAAAATATGAGGTTTTGTAGTGCCAAAATCAAAATAATGCAGATTAATATATGAAAAAATATATGAATATTTTTTTGCTTAAAATTGTTTATACAAAATTACTTTTAGAATTAGACAAAGGAAACATGAAAAGTAATATGTATATTTGTTATAAGATTTTATTCTTGTTGACATTTTTCTTGGTAGAATGTGCTTTAAAAATAAATGTATTTTTTTTGGGTGAAAACAAAAACATAAATATAGTCAAACAGCCATCAAAATTATCCCCTAACCTTATGTACCATGTGCATGCCAAAAATAGCTACCAAGTTATAGTTGCATGCACCCTCCATGAGAACTCAGGCCAAATGCTTCCAATCCCCTAACCTTATGTACCATGTGCATGCCAAAAATAGCTACTAAATTATAGTTGCATACACCCTCCATGAGAACTCAAGCCAAATGCTTCCAATCCCTCACACGGGGAATCGTTGGCATACATCCAATAGTCCATCCTTTTATTACAATATCTCCAATATTTTTTTGATCTCCATGGCTACTTATGTCACCTCTGAAACTAGAATATGACCACCTACTACTCGAATTCATGACAAATTTTTGTATAAAAATCCTTAATAATGGCTATTCATCATGGCTTTTGCGATAGGAGTTATTATATCAACTGGTTTTGTGCGTATTCTCCATGATGCCTTTGAATCCCTTGGTAATGAATGAATGAAGAGCTTGGGGGAAAAAGCCCTTTTGTTGCATTTATAGCTATGCTGGCCACATTTAGTAGTCTTATAGTAGATGCTATGGCTATTGGATATTATCAACATGCTCACCTTAGGAATCATAACCCATTGTTGGCGTAACAAAAATGTTTATGGCATAGGTTAGCTATAGTGGGGAGTTAGAACATCACAACCATAGTCATATGCATGGTGGCACCTATGGATACAACATCACTACTATAGACTTTAATTCATATTTGTTGTTCTACTATGTTATTTTTCAGGTAAATTAAGAAAACATCCCAAAAAAATTATTTTCAATCAATTTTTTTATGGATATTGATTTAGAATTGCATTTTAGTTTCAATTGAATTTTTGTTAATTTTATACTCTTATAATTTTATATAATTAGATAATTCACTGATTTGTGGAGCAGGTGTTAGAGCTTGGAATAGTTTCCCACTCTATTATCATTAGAATATCATTAGGGGCATCTAAAGTACATACACCATTAGAACTCTACTTGCATCAATGACATTTCATCAATTTTTTTAAGGAATGGTGTTTGGATTTGTTTTGATAATTTACAATTTTTTAGGTAATGTGATGATGATAATGAACAAATTAATTTCAAGAATAGATCGAAAGTAATAATGGAATTCTTCTTTTTAGTAACTACATTGATTGGAATTGTAGTAGAAATTACAATCTCGTCAACCTTTAATGAAAAATTTTAACCAACTCTCATTGTTGAGGGAGTGTTTGACATATCCTCTATGTGAATTCTGATTTATATGTCATGGGTAGATTTTCTAGCAACAAATTTCCTTTACTTGCGAATGGAAAACAAAGCAGGGTTTAAAGGGTGGGCATATATTTGTCTCTTATTAGGAGTCAATTAACAAATGGGCTTAATTAAATCAATTCAAAAAGTTAGTTTCTGAAGGAAAATAAAAGAGTAGAAATATAACAGACAAAACTCAGATTGCTACAGCAATTTTGGAAAACAAGAATTTTATTAAACTTTCTTGATCTTGCAGATCTTCTTGATCTTGCTTATCTTGTGCCTTGATCTTCTGATCTTCTTGATCTTGTGCAATCACAAAGCTATGCCCATGGGTCTCTTAAATAGAATTGAGAACAAACAATAATTAGAAAAGCAAACTGAAGACTAATTTTAGTCTTTACATGCAAACTAACTCTCTAACAAATTATCTAACTGCTATTTAACTAACTGAATGTTAACTGCTATTGCATGCATGAGAAGAAAGTGGAACTGGTAGTTTTGGATAAATTAACTCCAGTTGACTTTAGTTTCTAACACTCCCCCTTAATTTCTACCACTAACTACTTCAGCATTTACAATACCTAAATTATTTACCATTCTTACCATAGCTATGTTGCTAGTAGCTACCATTGATGGCATACATCTCTTCACTCATTCTGTCTACCAACTTCAACTAGGATGCTTTTCTTTTGTAGAATACACTGCCTCTCATGCAAAATACACTGCCTTGCAAAATACATTGCCTTATATGTGGAATACACCACCTTGCAAAATACATCACCTTATATGTGGAATACACCACATGATATAGCCTAGATTGAGGCTACAAACAAATACAATTGCTCAATGAGCGTTCACTCAGTGTTTAAGACTGAAGAGTATCCTGTTGAAAGGCTATCAACAGACATGTTTATGTCCAACACTACAAGCTTCCTGCTTGCTTACATTTCTTTCACCCGATGCTTAACTGCGCAAGTTTCCTCCCAGGACTCTATTGGGTTCTTTCCACGTTGGTCTAGATTTGCCAATGATCGGCCTGATCTTCAGACACTTTGACAGCTTCACTCGTTGTTCAACACACACACTTTCACAGCTTCACTCGCTGTGTCACACAAGCTCTGCAGAGCTCGTCTATGGCACTGTGGCTGTCAATGCTATAATCTGAAGAGATTTGTCAGAAAAAGAAAAAATAGGGTATTTAAAAATAGAAAAATAAAAATAGAAATATAAAATGGGATACTTCGGCATTCATCTTGGAAGCATCTAAGCACTTTCTTTAGAGTAATCTGTCCACACTCCTCTTCTTCTTCACCTCTGCCTTTGGCAATCTTCTTCCAGCTACTCAGCTCTTTTCAACACCGGCTGGGGCTCCTCCTTTCCTACAGTCTCCTTTAACCTTCACACCTGCCTTCTCTTTTCAAGATATAACCACTAAGTAACACTTGTTTCCTTTCTTCACGTCTTAGAAAAACAATCTTCTTAGCGATCTAAACATGCACGATTATGTTGCTGCTGCGTCCATGCTGGCTCTGTGCTGCAGCCTTATGCCTAGCTAGATCTTCCTTGGCACAAGACCTCTGCTATTCCTTTCTTCTCCCTGGATCTTCTCTCTAAGGCTTTGATACCAATTTAAAGGAAATAAAAGAAACAATACAGAAATAAAATAACAGACAAAATTCAGATTGCTACAACAATTCTGGAAAACAAGAATTTAATTAAACTTTCTTGATCTTCTGATCTTCTTGATCTTGTGTAATTACAAAGCTATGCCCATGGATCTCTTAAATAGAATTGAGAACAAACAATAATTAGAAAAGCAAATTGAAGACTAATTTTAGTCTTTACATGCAAACTAACTCTCTAACAAATTCTCTAACTGCTGTTTAACTAACTGAATATTAACTACTGCTGCATGCATGAGAAGGAAGTGGAACTAGTAGTTTTGGAAAAATTAACTCCAGTTGACTTCAGTTTCTAACAGTTTCCTTCAACCTAGGTAAGGAATTACATCAAATCTTAAATTAAGAAAACAAAGAACCTCTTTCAACGCTGTTATACACAATATATATAATTAAACTTTTTTCTTATTTAAATTTAAATTATAAATCATTTCTCATAAGTCGTTAATATAGAAAACAAAAAGTTATATAACCACTTATTGTAAGAGTTAAATTATCAATGATTGCCTACATATCACTTATTTCCTGCCATTCCTCATTCTTGTCAATAGAGAATAACATAGATCAATGCTAATATAGATGCTGAAACACTGGAGTTAAAGCAATGGAGAAAGTTGCTGGCATAACAATGCATACACAACACCTATCAATGAATAAACGTCTAGTTGTAACCTTATCCATTTGGCATCTATAGATATTACAATGAATCTCAAGAATGTGTCTAATGAAATATACTGCTAAAAAGTAGTTATACAATCAATTATAATTAAAATAGGAATATGTCATTCTGAATGTATCTTCAGAGGCAAAAGTGTGTTTAATGAAATGCTTACAATATAAATATACATTACTTACATTGCAAGAAAGTAGTTATACAATCAATTATAATTATACATTTAACAATCAATTATAATTATACATTTAAAATGTATTTTCAGATGCAAAAATGTGTTTAATGAAATGCCTGCAATATAAAATTATACAATCAATTATAATTATACCGGAGGCAAGAATATGTTTAATGAAATGCTTGCAATATAAATATACATTATTTACACTGCTACAAAGTAGTTATACAATCAGTTATAATTATACAGCGACATCTAGGAATATGTCACTTGGAGTGGCCTGAGCATAACCATCACGGGCAAACCCTTCAACTTCCTGCATCTCGACCTGCAACCTCCCCGCCTGCGACTACCTCGACCTAATCACTCTTGCTCCGCACAGACTTTGAAAATTATGTGTTGCACTTTCTATTTATCGACTATGCAATCGCCATTTCCCAAAAATGTTTGTCGTTTTCTGCGCAGGCAGCACGGTCAGGCGTGCAGGTTAAGCTTCACCGGTATCTTGGGGCATACAGATTACAAAATTAAAAAAAAAAATTGTTTGCAAGTGTGTGAGATACATGTAGATAAAGCGACCAATAATTGTGATTCGTCTTTTTCTCACTATTGGCTGTTGCATTGGAATTGATTATTCCATAGCATGCCGGATCAAGACAACCATGCGATTGATCAGACATATCCGTAGACATTGTCGTCACGTTTGCCTGAGACGCAAAAATGTCATGTGTCTGAATTCCAAGGTAAAACTGGTACACAATGCCGTAAAAGCATTTTGCTAGAGCCATGGACATTTGTAGCAGGGGTTAAATTTGATTGTCATTTTTATCTGTCAAGAATTTTTTTGTGATGATTTTTATACTAATGTCATCTTCTACACAACATTCAATTTTTATTTTCAATTTTTATTATTTTTTATATTAAATATAAAAAAATATTTTTCAATATAATAAAATAATATAACAATAAGGATATTATTGATATAATTGAAATTTTATTTTATTTTAAATATGTGTAAAAATGTTTAAGAAATACTATAACTTCTCATAATATTTTAGATATATAATTGTTGAGATCATTTGAATATGAACCATTTTTTTAATGAGGTAGTTTACTGACTTACAAGCTATAAATAAGATAAAACTTCATAAAAGTATAAATAATTCAAGAAGACAAATCAGTATAAGAATATAGTCACTAAAAAAAATAGACAAAAAAAGAGAGGGTATAACGTATAAACTTACATACCAATAAGATAAATAGATATTATAATAGAAGAGATTAAATGTGGAGCATTTTTTCTAAGTTGTGAATGGAATTATAATGGAATTGATTTCATGGGTTATAGTCCCGGCTATTAATCTCTACTATGTTTTATAATAGAAATGGCTTTCATGGCCTAAAGTTCCTACCACACCATATCTAGAGTTGGGTCCCACCAATTTTGAACTTAAAGAAAGCATCATGTCAATTAAGACCAGAATTCAAAATATGTTCACTTGAATTTGAGGCGGCTTACACCTTTATTTATATCTCCCTCATTATTTACCTCCTCAATGCACTTTGCACAAAAATGAAATAAAGAATTTAAGACTAAATATTTCCTATATTTAATTATATGGACGATTATGTATTTTATTTTCCACTTGTTTCAATTGAAAATATATATCTTCTCTTCTACTATAACTCTGGTACAAGAAGTGAACCGTTTCACCTAAATACGAGAAACAAGAAAAATATTTTCATTTACCAAATTTAATTATTCCTAATTATCACAATACAGTTTATTCCATAACCAAGAGACTTATGGAGGGCAATGTTAATAACTCATTTGAGTACCCTTTTTGAACAATGCCATGAATTTAATAGATGGTTGATGTAGGGCTCTAACTACCCTCTATGAATCGGGTGCCCTAGAAATCAATGTCTTGTTTTTCTGACACATGCTAATATGAAAAAGTAATGTTTTTATCCACAAGTAAAGAAAAGTAGTCTTATATGTGGATGTAGACAAGAACTTTCAAATAATTTCATGACTTTGGGATGTGTGTAAATTCAAAATTTCAATAGAACTTTACAATTTGGGAGTATTTGTAAATAAATCCTTACTTAAAACTATGAACCCATGAATTACATATGAAAGCATTCTCTGTGACAATAAAAGGGTATGAAAACAATATATTTTCAAAATAAATATGAGAAGATAGAGGAGGGAACGAAAGTGAAATATGAAAAGGGCACACCCATGTGATATTGGTAGTGGAGGTAGACGAGAATGAAAAGGATAAAAGTAAAAAGTGAAATGGAAGAGAAAATAAACTTGCCACATTACTGGCAGAACAGTTGCTCTATATTGGGGATGATAACCCATGTAGCCTTGGAATGTGATTCACACACCTTGTAGTTATGGTGATAATGCTTGGCACTACTCATCTCTATCTTGCATCCTTCCACCTGGAATTGTGTTCCCCCCTTCTACATCCCATTCCATTATTTATTTCCCTTTAATGGATACGGTACTCACATTGGGTAGAGGTGGGGGAGTCCCTCAACCTATACCCATCTAATTACCTTCACGACCTCAAAATAAGCCCATTTTCCCAACTTTAACCTAATTATGAACTACCAGACCCTACTGGAATGACTACTATAACCATAGCGCTCTAATCCTCCTCCCTATTGCTTTTGTTTCCTTTAGGTAGAGGAGAAGAAAATATAGCATTTTTGCTACCTTCACTTGGAGAAAAAACACTACCAGTGTCGTGTTTCATTATCTGTTCTTTCACTTTACTATCATTGGTGTTGCTCTTTTGGTCACCATTGCCAGAAAATAACACAAAGTTATCACAGTCCCATGTAGATGATGTCTTCATTTTGCTATCTACTAATCCTCGACTAAATAACAACTAAGGATTACAACCCACCTAATTGTGTTTAGTCACTCTTTCCCTGACATAAGTAATAATGACCACCTGCTTCGCTTCCCTTCACTTCACAATCAAAACCATCCCGATAAAATTTTAGTCACGCTATGTATTTATGAAAACATATTCAAATCTTCCCCGGGTAATGTATTGGCGGCCAAGTTGGGAGCCAATTGTCCCTGCTTAAATTACAATGACTGCACAGTCCATATCGGGATTCAAAATCATAAAAAACAAAAAAACAAATTTACCGTAATCATAGTTATGATTCTCTAACAGTCACATTGGCAATAGGCAACCATTGGGCCAAGGCTATAGTTAAATTTGAAACGGCTAATTTTTTAATTATAAACGTCATATTGACAAGGTGTCTAATTTTTTACCCTTCCTTTAAAATGGTTAAAAATATATTTTAGCTGTATTTTACGATTAAAAATAGAAAAAATGTCTAAACGACTGCCAAATTTAACCCCTGACCTGTAGTATACTTCATCTGCTCCCATTTCGAACCTGGAAAAAAAACCCTCTAACTCGGCATTATTGACCACCGTAGTTGCTTCACAGCTTTGCTCATGCAGTTTAGCACTGGTTGTAGAGTCGAGCACCGCTAAATTCGGCGGGATATTAACGAGTGTTTTCTCATTGTCATGAATTCCAGTATGTGGTGGAGACAGCAGTTGGATGTGGTCGTCCGAATATTGAAATGGTGGAAACCGTTTCCTTATTCTTGATCTCCAGATATTCTTAATCGCGTTGTCTGTTCGGCCAGGAATCTTGTCAGCGATCAAAGACCATCTACCCATACATAGAGCAAAACATTGAGAACAAAAAAATTGAGTTTGGAAGTAAGATATGTGCATTAATTAAAAGTATATCTGCATTGTTCTGAAGTAAACTGCGCATCTATATTAGAGTTACTGGACTCGCCATTATTAGAAAGAAGTTATACTCAATTTATTTCAAGAGTAAGAAGACTACGAGTTCGGGCTAAAATACCTATTGCCTAGGCGAGCGTGGAGATCCAAAATGAGACGTTCTTCATCCGGGCTTATGCTACCACGCTTGAGATCTGGTCGAAGATAGTTGATCCACCTCAACCTGCAGCTTTTCCCTTATCTTTGAAGCCCTGCATCGACTTAAATTTTTATATAATTTTACTTATATCAATAGTTACTTAACGTTAAATTAAATGAAATTATGTTGATTCCCAGGAAGAAAGTTGTGATAACTTCCATTAGAATATAATGCATGTTATAATTAAGGTATAATATTGGGAGGATTTCAAGCAAGCTATAACTTTCATTATGCTGTAATGCATCTTATAATATAAGATACAATATTATGAGGATTTCAAGTAATTTATAACTTCCATTATAATGTAATGAATATTAGGATAGAAGGTTTCGATATATATAATATTATCATCAAAAAGATATGGACAGTTTTTAAAATGGTATAAACAATCAAATAAGGTAGGTCAATATAACATAGCAATCAACAAAAATCAAGTAACTAAAAGAATGTCAACAAAAGAGAAGGCAACTGTCAAGGAGCAAAATATATAATATAGAAGAATCCAATCAAATTTTAGGGAGGAAACATAGGGAATGTATAACATATGGAAGAAAGAAGATATGTATTGTAAGAAGGCTATAGTAAAATAAAGGTGTATTAATAAAATTTTGTTTACGAAAATTCAATTAGAAGAGTAATACACCTAAGGATGTGCGTAAATGACTTTCATAATTATGTAGTATCATAGTCGTATTGAGTAAGTATCTCTCAGTATAACCTCGACTAGATACTTGAGTGACATCAAAATAAAATTTTCAATCGAACCATTGTCAATCATTATGTCATGTATGATATAAAGATGATATTAAACAAAACAATATGTGTATATAAGACCATTGTTTGATGCATTGTTAGGTATCTTATGGCCATGAAACATAATAGACGGCAATTGCCTTTGTGAACTCGAAACCATGCCCAATAATGTTGTCAATCTCATACTTAAGTAGAATAGTAGAATGATTTATAGATGTCACCATATGAACATTATTTTTATTTGTAGCATTGTGGTTTGACAATTGATTGTTAAATATTTGTAAGCATTGATTGGGCATTGCAATAGATTTATTCAATGTATAATTATGCCCATCAATTGTAATGGTGTTGTCATTAATTATATCATAAATCTTATTCCTTAATTTTATTAAGTGTATGGTTTGAAGCTCAATGATATTCTTAAAATTGATTTAGATGATACCCACTAAGCAATGCTTGAGTTTCATCTAATTGAAATGGTTATGAAAAAAAACACATTATATTCAAGCAAACACTTTAATATCTGATGAGATAGGTTTAGTAGTTTTGAAAATTTTATTTTTTTCTTAGGAGAGGGAAAGGTAAGCCTATCATCTAGTTATGAAAAATTATGTTTACCATCTTGACCTCATTCCTAACTTGAAACTTATGAACGTCAATAGTTTAGCTTTGAACATTATTTGTCTAGGATATTTGGATGTAGTGGATGTAGAAGTAAAATATTTGTACTTTAGCATATTATTATCCACAAGTTAAACCTAAAAAATTTGTAGCACATGATAAAAATCATGAAATGAATAATATACATGTTAAACAATACTTTGCCTTTAAGCAATTTAAACAAACTATTTGAGAATATTCAAGTTTTAATTTCACTATCAAGTAGTTGATTTGACATTTTTGTAAGAATGGTCTTAAATTTAAACATGTATACAATAATGCTTTCATTCGGTCCTTGTTTGATATGAGCAATTTGAGATATTTTATTTTTGAAAAATACACTAAGAAGAGATCAAGTAAATCATGTAATCTATAAATAGCTACCATTGCCAAGGAAGAAAAAAAATCTGTCATATCCCATTAGACTCCTAGGAAATAACTTTGTCATAAACAATTTATCACATTGAGAACTAATAAGAGATAAAAATAAATATTTGATAATGAGATGGAACCCCATTGTCACTAAATGTTGTGAACATTGGAACTTGTAATGGTGGAGGTAAGGGGTGAACAAGTACTTCCTAAACCAAAGGGTTGTGTAATATCTCATAAGATGAAACCACATGGCTAAGTTTACTAGATGTTTGAGATAATTATGAAAATTTTACCCTTGTGTCATTAAGTTATTGTTACACTACCAAATTAGCAGATGTATCATAGGTGTATGACTAACCCTAGCATGTGTATGTATAGGTGCCTTTAAATAATTAGTATTAATATCCTATGCATGATTGTTTTTTTTACTATGTCCTAGACTAAGAGATTGAATGTATGAATTATTTGGAGGTATATTGTTATTTGGATTGGTAGGATGAACCATGTAAGTCTTAGGAATAGATCATCAACCTAAAGGGATCTTATAGTACTAGATGAAGCATTAGAAGATTAGAATCATGATAGGTACTATCCTCACCCTCTGATGTAAAGGGAGTAGGAACATCCAATGTAGGTTTCTCAAGAAAATGATTCTTATTCCTAATATTTTGCTATACAACATCTAATTTTTTTCAATATATCACCTTTATAAATCAAATGATTCTAACCTCAGTTAACACATGGTGTTTATATGACACACTTTAGTACTAGGAAAATGATAATTTGATGCACATGAAGGGTTCATTTTCACTAAGCTCTAATCCTCCTTGTGGAGTATAATATGATCCTTACCAATGAATCTAGCATTCCCCCTTTTCATTGTCGCCCATACATATCCTACCTATTAAAACCAAAATCATTCCATAAATCAATGCATTAACATTCAAAACCAGCCCACTTAACATAATTAACCAACCTCGCATCAAAACACTAGATAAACCATTATGAATAACATTATTAAAACATAATTTATACCATCACTATATTAATTAATCAATCATAACCATTAAGCATCGTCACCAATAAAAAAAATCCTTATCTAAATAGCATAGCCTTATTAGCATATACAAATACCCAAATACATTATCATATAAATATGAACATCAAATAAACATTAGTCTTAATCAACACAACATCTCAAAATTAAACCATATCATATATATCTATATGTATTATATAATATATATACATCATAACTCTTGCTCAAAATACATATCACATATTTGGTGTATAGGCTAGTATCAAAAATGGATTATATACATATCATGGCCCTAGTTGACCACTGTCACTAGCCCCACTAGTACCTACACCTGTGTTGGGTAGAGGCTTTACCTATTGACCCACTACTATAGCCCACTACCCTGGGGTCCCCAAACCTACCTCACCTAACACACTCATCTAATACTCTCCCCACATCAATTCATTATACATTATGCTAACATAATGCCCATCATAATACCTATACTCCAATATCACTACATGATACCTGGTCTATGTGATATATTTGAGAGGTGATGTACCTATCACTACTCCACTAACCCATCATAAGGAATCTCTCTCCTAGGTCACCAAATCAAATGAGACCCTCACCTAGTCTCGTTGCCCTATCAATGTAGTCACCTAATCCTATAATATGGTCATCTTCCCTTGTAAAGCTATTATCTATTCATGGGCCTAGTCTCTCTCCACTTTGACTCCTCTTACCTGACATTATAGAGTTAAAAACTACCCTTATAATGTAGCTATCTAGGCCTACACTATCGCTAGTGCTTCTAACACCTCTAGGTCCTCCTACACTAAACCCTATCTCTGATCTACATCCATTAGGACCCTATCACCATCTCCTAAACCAAAATCCATCATAGTATATATATCTTAAAACCACACAGGGTAGTTAAGTAAACATCCTCTAGTAGTATAATCATCTCTCCTATCGATAACTAGACAAGGTATTAGTCATCGGGTCCCATCTCTTAATGAGGGTGACTATCATGGTATCATCCCTTAGAATACACTGGTGGTGGTACATCCCCTCAAAACCCACCACCTCTATATGATGCCAATCCTTGAACATCATCACATCTTGAACTGCTAATAATATCTTGGGAATATGATCCTGTAACTAAATCTACTCTTGTGCTTATAAATAAACATGCCATGAATTCCGTAAGGAACTATCCATATAAACATGACAACTAAAATAAGTAATAAACTTATCCTTACCCCTTTCCTACCTATCTATATAACACAGTATTTGAACCACCTAACTACCCTTTATTTTCCACCCTAATACTAACTATCCTCTTTCACCCACCCATACCCTGTTCTACAACATACTTTCTCACCTACCTAACATATAAAACCCTAACCCTAAAAACCTAAATTCTCAAAAATAAATCCTAAAACCTAAAAACTAAACCTTAAACCCTAAATCTAAACCATGACAAATCCATTTTATTGACCATCAATGGTTTTACCAATCATCGATATTCCCTTAGTGGAATTTTATACCCTAGGGTCGCTTGACACTAGTTAGGTCAACCATCAATGGTCACCTATAGGTGACCATTAGCCACAGGCCTTAACCCTCCAACCTCCCCAAAACACCCAAAAACATCAAAAAAACCCCTTCCCCTACATTTTATCTTATTACCCTCATCAATTTTAGTTAGTTTCCTACCCACCCCTTCCTTTTTCCCCTCACAACAAAACAAACCAATTAAAAGCAACCTAAAACCTAGGTTTCATTTTCACACAAATATCCACACTATGTAAAATTTTAAGTCTTAATTCAAACTCTAATTATCTTTTATAAATTTTAAAAAACAATACCCACCTCATTTCATGATAAGTGACACCTCCTCAAGTCATGCCCTACCACTGGTACCTCTTTGAGGTCCATTTTGCCTATGAGTATGCTCTTAATGAACCAATTTCCTCTTGACACCTCACTTAGATTCCACACACTCACAAATTCTCTGTATACTACACTTAGACAAGACAAAATTAAAAAATCTCTCATGCAAATTAGGATAAACTATTGTTGATTACCTTTTTGATCATTGGATTAGGGTTTACACCCAACTATCGATGGTTATCCAACCATCACTGGTTGACCCTAACAATCAATGGTTAATTATCAGCATAACCATCAATAGTTACCTAACCATCATCAGTTCACCCTAACCATCAATGAATAGGGTGGCTTGTTCTTCTTTTTACACCTCAATTTTTATTACTTTACCTATCACTCCTCTAATATGAGCTCCACCTTGACACTTTGACCTAACTCTAACCACTAAGAACTACATTGAACATCCTCTTGTCTTCAACATCAGGAGTCATCTTGGCCATAACCCAACCTAACTAATCCACCCATTTATCCACATCCATCATGATTTCAGCCTCTCTTTTTGAACACACCTATTCATACAACTTGTGTTGACCTTGCTTCTATCATTATTGACTACTTTGACCATTTTGGCCTTGTTGAACTTTTTTTACACCACTTTTTGCTTAACCTAACCATTCATGTTTTTCTCGAGAGCACTTACTACCTCAAATACCTGAGTAAGCACCACCCCTTTTGAGGACATTTGATATGCATAGCTTGATCAACTATGACCAATGATGGGGACTAGTTACATTGTCATTTTTTCTAGAACCTAACCTTATTATTATCAACATTAGCTATGTTGTGTCCTTGCATGATTTTATAACTTTATCATCTCATGACACCCTTGTGCATGTAGCTGCATTTACATAACTTGACCTTCTTTTCTTTTATCAAACAATGACCTGATGTCATCTTACCTCATCAACTCCTGGTTTGAGGGGGAATACCCTCCTCCCATACTTGAGGTAATTTCCCCTGGACTGTTAACCTTTTTTATATCTTATTGACCTAAGGTTTCACAATAAAAAGGGGGAAAATGTAGAAACTTAAAAACATCTCTCAAACCATTTTTTAGGTTGTCACACCAGGGCCTAGCTCTCAACCCTGACCTAGTTAACTCCTATATTAACCTAGTTGACCCTTCTTTAGACAAACTTAAACAAACCACTCAATACCTTGCATTTTACCTCTTTAGTCTAAGAGGGTCAACCACCGATGGTTATCCCAATTGTCAATGGTTAGGTACCCTCACCCAATAAATTAGAAACTTCTTGTTGTGAACAAGCTTTCACTAACAAAATTGGTAACTTTCCCATGCATAAACTCATGGATTTCTTTTTGTCAGTCCATCACACTTATCCAAGACCAACTTAGCAACTTTCCCTCTCTTAATTTGGCAACTATTTCTCCTCATTTAGGAATTTTTGTGTTATAAATGCAAGGCTCGTGGAGGAGATATGGGACTAAAATTTATGCATCTAAAGGCTCTCTTATTTTTTTTCACCTTCTCAGACTTTTGGCCATCCCCTGACCTGTACCTAAACACTTTTTTAATTTTTTTAGACCTAACCTTAATTTGTTTATTGCATGCAGATGACCCTACTAGGACTTGCACGTGAGATAGATAGTGTCTTTAACCTTCCTATTATCCCCCAACCTCTATTTACAAATCAAAGTGACATTTCCTTTGAGCTAGCCCTTTGCATTTTGGTTCTCATACCCCATCTAGAGGATGTAGAAGAACTGTTAGTCATAATCTAGGAGGATATTGATGAGGCTACTACATTTTAGAACCATTATTTTGATAATATCAACCCTACCATAGATTAGACTTGTTTTATTGTTCATCAACATCATTTTCATATCTACTTTTTTTTAATGTATCTTTTATCAATGAACTTAAATGTTGAACAAGGGTTGACATCCATTTAAGGAAGCATATTCCTTTCTTGGGACTGATTTCTCACTAGACAACCCCTTACTTTTCTATTAACATATTTTTTTGTGAGTTCATGTGATTTGCAGGTCATTCTTCCCTTGCTAAATGAGATTTCCCACTTCATCTAGATATCAATGCATGCAACATCCAACTAGGTACACACCCCTTATCTATTATTTCTCTCCTCTTTCAAAGAAAAAAATTAGAGTAAGAATCGAGTGAAACAACATCATAGGCCTCAAGTAATTTCTCTCCTCCCATAGATTGTATCATAATAGCTATGTAACTATTCAAGGATTTAATATAGTAAAGGAAATCATAATTTGGAGTAGGTCTCACAAGAATTGAAGTCTTACATAAATTCTTGTGGGTTTCTCTTGATAGAGGTTAATTTCTCAGCTAGAGATAAGTGATCACTCTTGTATTCAAACCTCTTACTCAACTTTTCTCCCAATTAGTCCAATGAATCAATGTAATTAGGAGCCAAGGTTTCATACCAATCTAAATTTTTTCCCTTCAATTATATTTCTAAAAGACCTAATGGCCATATTCTATCGAGTGATATTACGAATACTCCAAAAATTAGACATATCTCTAATGTGCTCAATGGGAGTAATGGTGTTTTATCCACTAAATTATGGAAAACTTTTAAGAGATTCTAAAAGGATGTCATCATATCTTTCAAGGTTTATAGGGGATCCACCATTGAAATCAATAAATGGAAGGATTATATCTATCTTACTAGATTTATGAGAACTTGGAGTGTGATAGAAATGGAACTTCCTTCTAGGAGTATTGGTATAAGGGGAAGAATAAAGGAATCTCTTTATTTTCATTAAAAATGAAGTTAATTCAATAAATGCAAAAGGAATAACTATGGCCCTTAACCTTTTAGTCACCTTTGGCATGAAAATTAGCTTGCGAGTTACAAGCAAGAGCTAAAAACTTATTGGATCCATAAGATACTACATGAAGGAGGTTGTTATAGTTGTAAATTTGCCAAGACCAACATCAATATTAAAATAACCTTGTTGAAATTTAGTCCCATAGGGTGTGCCATAACTATTATATAACTAATTTACACCCCTAGGAATGTTATTCAAGCCTTCTTAACTAGATGATATTATGGAATCACTTATATGCTATGCATGGCCTAATTGGTGAAGTGAGTTTCTATATTGGGATAGCTCCCTTGATTATTCAACCAAAAATATAGCTAATCTTTTGTAATTGTGAAGAAAAGGGATAATAAATAACTAAAACTAGTAAGAAAACATGGAAGCAATACACCAAATATAGTTCCCTCTACTTGGTAATGATTACACTATGGAATACAAGATTACAATCTATATTCCAAAAATTTAAGATAAATCCTCCCACATAAGTGTTTATATATGAAGGATATGGCTAATACAATAAAAAAGGTGATTAATCAAGAGGCCTAAAATAAGACACTAATGATATTTTAACACTTGAACTCAAAAACCCATTTGATACACTTCATATGACCTATGGAAAGGCAAATAACTCATATATAATCTTGAATAGAAATTTCAAATGCAATGAAGTGATACAAATATAAGTAAATCTCAAATGAATTGAATGAAAAACTAAGAAAGTGTAACTCAACTTGAATTTTATTTCAAAGGAAATAATAAGTATCAAATTTGGTAGGGCTTCACCATACACGTTTAGAGGTTACATCAAATTCCTTTGAAGGCCTTATTTATATAAGTAGAGAGAGAGAGAGAGAGAGAGAGAGAGAGAGAGAGAGAGAGAGAGAGAGAGAGAGAGAGAGAGAGAGAGAGAGAGAGAGAGAGAGAGAGAGAGAGAGAGAGAGAGAGAGAGAGATCAGATTTTTACATGGAAACTTAATGTGGAAAAAACCATGGAGAACAATCTCAAGCATATAAATGAGCACCAACTCAAATTAAAAATTTTGTAAGCACCAACTTTCAGGAACACTAGTCTCTTTGTTGAGCACCAACACAATAACTATTTATGAGCACCAACCTACATGAGCACCAACCCATAGGAGCACCAACACCTCTTGTGTATAAAACATAACTATCTCCCAATGTTGCTTTCTCAAAAAAAGATAGAATTATACAAATTCTCTTTCTATTTTCTCCTCTTTTATTATATAAAATAATTACAAACCCTGCACTATTTTGCATATTACAAATGGCTTCTCAAACATTTATTTATAGCTTTCCAAAAGACTTTTGGCATTCACCCTTTGTGACCCTTCACTCGTCATGGAAAATGGTGCCAAACTTGCATGACCCTTCGAATCCTTTCATTTTAAAATTCACATGGTGATCCTTCATGAGCAAATGCATCTTTTACCCTTTTGTCTTTATCTTGGTGACCTTTTGAATTCTTTAATGTGACTCTTCATGGAAAAATGCACCCTTCCTCTTTTGTCTTCACTTGGTGACCCTTAGAATTCCTCAAGGTGACCCTTCATGGGAAAATGCATCCTTTCCCTCTTTTGTCTTTTCCTCATGACTCTTTGACTTCCTCATGGGCCATGTTTTTGACTTTATGCAACCAAAAATATATGCATTAATATTAAATAAATATCAACATATTTAAGCAAAATATGAACATTAAAAATAACTTTAAACAATAAATTATATGGGTCCTTTGTCACCAGAAATGCTAGAATTTTAACATCAATTAAAATATTTCAAACACAAGAGACCCATAATGACACCAACTAAAACCTAAAATAGAGAAACAATCACATAAGCCAAGATAAATAGGATACAAACAAAGTGATATATATCTACACTTGATAAGATCAATAAGTTAGATATTTATCACTACATGTAGTCATAGAATGAGGTAAAAAATCAGTTGTTTTATTGATCATAGGAATAAAAAATGAGAAGGGATTCACCATACACAAGTGGAGGATACATTTCAAGCCAAAAGTGGCTACTTGTATAGAGAAAGTGAATGAGAAGAGAAGTGTGTAGGAGAGAGAGAGTAGACAAGTGTCCTGTGAGTTAAAAATAATAGAGGAGTTAGGTAAATATCATAATAGACTTTAAAATACATGTTTTGTTCCTCTCTAGATGCTCCAGCTCTCCAAGTGGTGTGGGAATTGAAAAGCTTGTTTGACACCTTGACTAGCTCTTTAAAACCTCCCTTCTTCTTGACATGTTCAAGGAATAGTAGAATTCCTAGTGGTTTGATCAGTTTATCCTGCATGTTTTATCTACTCTTGACACCTCTCAAGTAAACCCAATAGGTTATCCTTGACACATCACCTCTTTCTTTTTCAAGGTGTCTAGAAGGCTCTTCATCTCCTTAGTCCTGTTTTGCACACAACTATCAAAACTTGGTTTCAGTTACTTTATCTCATAAAAACTTAATTTATGGCCTATTGGAATCATATAATACCATATACAATCCATTTTTATTTATTGAACTAGCCCTAACAAGAATTTGTCTACCAAAATCCTTAATTAAGCCTCATTCCTTGTCGCCCTTTTTTCATTTTTTTCCTTATGTGGGAGTTATATAGATGATATTAAAAAAATAAAGACATATTATAAGACCATATATACTATTATAGTTACATACCAAATTTTATGAGTTGAATCCAAGTGGAAGTCTACTTTTTTTTGCCTATCTCTTCTACCAATAAGGCCTAATTAGGCCTCTAGGCCTAGAAAATGGATTTTGGTTCTAAACTCATCTTAAACTTATAAAACCTATGGGAAGTGTGTGATTAACTTTAAAAATTATAATACCAACCTTCATGTCAAGTTTGGGATTATATAACATTGTGCTTATATCCAAACCATGAAATGGCCAAAAATAAGCCCTTCTCAAGCCTATTTGGACTACCTTACACAATGGAGTTGGTTTAGTCACTTCCTAGGGTTATTGAGTTTTTTTTTGATTTTATGAGATTAAATAAGTCTCAAGGGACATTTTAAAATTATTTTCAAATGTCCATCTCTCAAAAATCCCTACAAAACACGAAAAACACACAAAATAGTGCATTTATGGCAATTCATATAGTGGTCCATACAACTCAAATAAATGGGATGATTCTTAAGGTATTTTTTAATATTTTATTGGCCATTTTTAAGTACATATAATACATTATAATTCATATAATTACATTCTTATCTCATTGGTTTGTTGTAGCTCTCTTAGGTAACCCGAAGGTGGTTTTATTTCTTAACGATAGTCCATAAACCTCAAGGCATGAAACCATAAAAAAATTAGAAAATTTTTAATTTAAATAAGTTATTTAACCCCCTATAATCTCAGGATCCCATTCAACATGTGTGTTCCATAACATGAAAAAGAGACTACCATCTCAGGATGCAACTGGGCATTCTATGAGGTTTGAGCAAGAAATGAGTTAGTGAGATTTTTTCTAGGTTTATTTTGAACTAATATGAACTCAATGGGGTATGCGACATCCCCCTTGAAATAATACAATGGTTTTTAAACCTCTTTATTTCATCAAATATCTTTATATCTCAATGGTTTAGGATTAGGGTTTATAGGATTGACTGCCTACTTTATCATAACTCACTATTTTATCTCATTTCTTACCACTATCAAATGTATGAGATATTATAGAAGTTTTTTTACATGTAATTAAAATTCTCTCAAGGTTATCCAAGTTTCTGATTTGACTCCACTTTCATTAACTGGTCATCATCTTCAACTGACTGCTACAAGTTTGTGATGTGCTTTATGATTTTAGGTAGAGTATGAAGGTTTGACTTATTTATTTACTATTAAAGGTATATAACCTCATAATATGTCTATTTATTCCTTTAAATATACTTTCAAGTTCTAATTATCAACTCAAATCACTCCACACTAGCTTATTCAAGGCCTGACTATCCTATGTATGTATTTTGGAATGCTACTTTACTGAATAGGGTCTGTCAAACTATTATTGTCATCTTTTTAGGCCTAAGGCTTTTGATGGGATATTTAATTAAAAAAATCACACTCTACCATAATATTACCTTTCCATAGTCATTCCAACCTTAAGACCTTCTTGCAGACTTCAAGATTCCTCCAACAAACACAAACTTGTCCTAGTAATGTAGGATCATGTATAGTTTGTTTAGGCTTTTATGACCTCTGTTTGGTATATTTTATCCATTCCCATATCTAGGCATCCACTGGACTCAATTATTTTATTTAACCAAGGTATTTTATATCTTTAAATCATCCACACAAACTAATGTCTCAAAGTAGAGATGGTCCTTAGTTTCTAGACAGACCTACACATGACTATAGGTGATTTCATTTATTATGACTGTGCTTAGTCCTTTCGTAGTGATTTTAAATCCCTATCTCAATCATGGATATCTCAAACTTTTTTATTCCATTTATTAACTAATCATCCATTCCAACCTTGAAAACTTAGTATCTCCACCAATTTATTGTCTCAAGATAGTCCTGGATTATTGGCTATAGGTGGTAGTTTGGATAAACTTGATCATGTTTTAGGAATAAAACCTTTGAGAATCTTATTTGGTATCTTTTGTGACCTAAATGTATTGAGATATTCAATACCCTTAAAATATTTCACACCACTATCTCAAGACTTTGGAGCCTCTAAGTCACTTATGCAATCTACAGGTGATTGTTGCACACTTAACTATGTTTTAGGCTCATAGCCCTTTTATTCCTTCAAGACCAATGTTCAATATTAAGGATGTTATTTGATTTTTATTGATTTATCAATCATTTATTACTATCTTAAAACCTTATACTACATCACCATTCATTATTCAAATCACATTAACTTCTAAATACACAGTCTACACACACAATCTACAGGCGACTATTTAGGACATCTAACTCTGTGTGTAGTTTGAGTAAACTTGATTGTATGTGATTTTTATTCCTTAATAATTCCATACATTTTCATCTTGAAATATAATTTTTTTTCATATAAATATCACCTTCAAAATATATTGACAACATGAACTTCCATTAAAGTTACAAACCTATAGGTGCTAGAAAGTGAGGACTGCAAGTTATGTTTGAAACCTATTGAAAAGTATGAGTAAGAATATTATATATTTAGAGACTATTAACTCCATTTAATTACCACATAGAACATGAAAACATTACCTTAACGTTCCTAGAGATACACATTCAAACAATCAACACATTTTGCTATGCAAATGCAATCAACAAAGAATGAATGAAAAAATGGTGACTTGGGACTTGTAAGGAATACATGGATGATTAAAAATACATGGATTGACTTATATATTATTATAATACCATAAATATTCACCAAAAATCATCTGATCATCTAGAGAAGTTCTGTAACATAGAAAAGATGACAATCATTTTAAACTGCTAACAAAAGAGACTTTCCTTGCCAAAGGAATATCCAAACGTGCCACCATGATGAATTAAGACATGTGAGGAATATAAATACATCTAAAAACACACTTTAAATTATTTCAATCAGCCATCAATTCATAGTTTACACTAAAGTTGATCCAAACTTAGCCTATGGGGTTTTGAGCTCTCAAAAAGTAGTCTGGTCTCTTAGCAATTATTCATAAATATAATAACACAAATATAATGAAAAATTCAAAAAAATTGGAATCCAATATGGGTACCAAAATTTGGAAAAAATATTATCCCCCAAGTCTACTTGCATGACCTGTACCATTTGCTTGAAGTTGGCCTTCACTAGCTTGTGAAGGGGACAATGAAAGTGAGAACGAATGTATGATACGATTGATATCCAAAAATATTCCCAATATTTTTAATATCCTATAAAATATTAAAGGACACTCTTCATCTATTTTCACTTGCACATGACTTCCAAAAGTCTATACAACTTTTTCTAACTCCTCAAACTAGCATTAACGTGTAAAATTCTGACTTTTTTAATCATTATGACAAGTGTAACAGTAAGTTAAATAATACTAAATACTTGGACTATGTGTGTTATTTATTTTTCCTTTAGGTTATTTGGATGCATATTAGAGTTAGCCAAAAAATCACTTTTTATGCATGTTCAACACCATAAAGCTAGCAAATGGTCTTCAAACTTTACAAAAATTCATGAAACATTGTGAAAATATGTTGTATACATTAAATAACATTAATAAACCCATAATAACCTATACCATATCTTTACCATGACATATCTCCTCATGCCATTCCTAAACCACTACGTGACCAAAATATGACTTTACCTTAATCTTTCCAAACTTACCTTAATAAATGTTAATAAGGTATTTTGGACTCAACTAGGACATCCTATATCACCTAAGTTTCAAGATTGTTTAACCTATATGGGTCCTATTTTGACCTAGGAGGTCAAAATTGGATAACAAGTATCATAGAAAATATTGACCCCTAAGATGTTTCCCACAGTCCTCTCATGGGAAATATGAGACCAAGAGCTTCCAAAATGATAATAAAATGGAGTGGGGATAGTGGACAACCTTGATTAAGCCCCTGAGATGGAGAGAAGAAATAGGATGGAGAACCATTAACTGTAACTTCATAACAAACTAATTGGTAATAATCTTCAATCCAATCAGTAAAGGTTGGTGCAAACCCCACCTAAATGAGAATAAGCTAAAGGTAAAGCCAATTGACATGATCAAAATATTTGGATAGGTCAATCTTGAGAAGAAAAGCATATCTAGTACATGTTTTGATAGTATGTAAAGCCTCCTAGGCTATATCAATGGTGTCTTGAATTTTTCAGTTATCCAAAAACCCAAATTAGTCAAAGGAGATATGTTCATATATCAAAGGTTTGAGGTGAGAAACAATGATCTTTGATATAATTTTGTAGATACAATTTCATAAAGATATAGGGTGATAGTTCTAAAAGTTGGATAAGTTGTCATATTTTGGAATATTATAAATGAATGTGAAGGAGAAAGATACATGAATTTTACCTAACATTCAAGATTCCTCTTATCTAGAAAGATGTCTTTCCTATGAGGTCCTAGAGACCAATGTAGAAATTGACCATCCATCCATTCGAATCAGGTGCCCTCCCCAAGTATAAAGAATGAAGTGTCTTTTTCATCTCATCTAATGTGATTAGTCAAAGATAGATAAGTTTTTGTTATTCACAAACCCAACCATCAAAAAAAGAGGCCACCACAAAAATGTCTCTGATATTTTCCTATGGTGGCTTCATGTAGATGTGTTGCTAATGAATAACATCAACACTAGAGATAGAATCATATTTTATATAATCCATCCCATTTTTATCCTTTATGTTACAAATGGTGTTTGTTTCCTACCTTACCATATCTTGTCTGTGAAAGAATTTTGTATTGTCATCCTCTTCATTGAGCTAATTTATTCTACTTTTCATCTACCATTTTGCTTCTTGCCAAGCTAGTAATCTTGCTTTTCCTTTTCCAAATTGTCAGGTTATTGTAATATGTCATCCTTGAATCCATCTTCATAGAAAGATATGAGACATTCCTTTATGTTATCTTCTATCCCTAGTATTTCTATTTCATACTCTTGAAATTTTTTTTTATCCAAAATTTTGGTTGCAAATTTTACCGTAATGAGATTCTTTTGAAATTTGGTCATAGCTCATTCTCCATGTCCAGAAGAAAAGGTATCCCAAATTTATTTAATTAAATCTCTAAAATCCTCATATACTAGCCAGTGGGGGTTGAATTTGAAAGGAGTGGGTAGCTGCTTCATCCCCATAACTAGTTTCAACTGTATGGGGTTATGATTGGAGGTCATATGATTCAAAATAGTGGTCTTGAAATAATTAATTTTAATAATGAGTGATTATTTTAATAGGAATTGATCCAATCTCTTAGAGATACCTTATGTCCTCGAGTGATGGTTAGACCAGGTGGGTTCCAAAAGTAAAGGGGTGGCATCTACCAAGTAATGTTATTCCATATATTTTAGGAAAAAGTATACCAGTGGGTCAAATTGAGATAGGTAGCCCCAAAATTTTGATCAATGATTATTGAAATTTAAATCCCCACCTAAGATGAGATGTGACATAAGTAGTATCCCTATCTCCTCAAGGTGATTCCATAAACTCTTCTTATTTTATGAAGGGGAATGTAGTATATCCAATTCAATTTTAAGTTCTCTATTATAGAAAGTGCCAAGTATATAGTTTGGATTTGTTGTAGATGATCTCAAGTCTATGTCGTGGTTCCATTAAATCACCAGTCCACTAGATATGTTAGTATAACTACAAGTTATGAATGACCAATCTAGAAGACAATTCTTAAAATGTTTTGAAGCATCTGCAACACTCAACATAATTTATTTTAGTAGTAAGATACATGGTTTGTTCCTAAAAAATAGTCTATTGAGGGAACTTTATTTTGGGCCTATCCTAATCCCCCTAATGTTATGGGATAATATGATCATTTGGGTATCCAATTTGGGGTTGCTCTGCTAAGGACCCTGGGAATAGTAAATTATCTGCTAGATATAACTTCTCTCTTATCATACTATTGAACATATGAAATATTGGTACATCTACCCCTAGTTTCCAAGGGTATGTGAGTTATGCAGACTTCCATACCTCCATTTTACAAATGATCTTTAGACCGGTGTAGGATCTCCTTCATATGAGATTTGGTCATGTGTTGCTTCTACATGGAAGGTGTTGAGGTAAAAGTAGTTAAGGAGGTGCAAAGATTAGTAGTTACACCCCTCACCTCAAAACCAAGTGCATATTGTTGTAATTTTTGTGAATAAAAAAATTATCCCTCCATATCAGACCTAATATTGATTGGAGAAAGTGATAAAGATAATATGTTCCCATGACAAGTGGTTTCAGATATAGTGGTGTCTTTATAGACCACATGTGACAAAACATTCCCATCACTAATGGTAGAATTTGTGCACTTCAGTATTTCCATCTCAATACTATCTATATTACCACAAGTATTGGCTCTTGCACGATTTGATGTGTGGTTCACATGGCCATTTGTGTGATCAATCTCCAAAAATTTATTAAGTGATTGAACAGAGAAAGAGTTTTTTAGAACTTTACCTTATAGTACATTATTAATCTCCTCATTTTGATCTAATATGTTTGTATGTATCACCTACTCCAATGGGTCCTTTATGTCCGTCCTGATCTTTGTATTCCACTAACCATCCATACCTTTGTCTGCAAAATATTTTTTGTTGATACCTTATTCCACCATACCCAATAGGTATTGATCCTCTGACCTATGAATATGACCCTTTCCATTGGACCCTATAGGTGCATTAATATTTTTAAAGTGTGGGCATGCATTTTGAAGGTGGTCATATGCATGACATTGAGAGAAATGAAAAGGTACATTTTTTTAATCAAAGATTTTTTCTAAGTGAAGATCCCCTACCACAAGATTGATGTTGTTAGGAAGACCAAGTCTAATATCTATCTCCACATAGATAATAACCACTATAGTGTTTGTAAGATCGATTGTGGTTCAATCGATTTTGAGAAAAGTGTCGAGTGTATCCTTAATGATCTTTAAGATTTGAGGTTCCCATATTTCTATAGGAAGGCCTAACATATTTACGCAAAGGGCCATGGTTATAATATGTTCATACATGGGGTCAAAACTAAAATTCCATTTGGCTGTGATGAGAGCAACATTTCCCCAGAACAAGGGTCCTCCTGAGGTGATCTTCTATTGATCTTCATCATATCTAAATACAAAGGTGATGAAACCTATGGCTCCTTTTTGGATAGTAGTTTTGTATCCTCAAAATGGGGTCCAAGTACTTTGTTCCCATATGTATACATCAATATCTTTATATATCATGGCATGAAAATGCCCAATAAGGGCATGTTCAATAAAAAGTATGACCTTTTCTTGAATAGGCATCGATCAATGAGAACCTATAGTGGTCTTGAGGAAAGCATGAAACACTTGTGTTTCCTCTATCTAATGTACTTTCCTTTTTCTTATGTTTCATTAACTTTTACCAGATCTAGAGTATTTTGATCCGCTAAGTAGGGAATGTTTTGGCCTAGTTGCTTTGTGCCATGGATAGTCTCTGAAGAGTGTTGTGGAAGGGTATAAGATAGTCTATTTGGGTGTAATATAGTACCCAAAGTCAATCCCAACCAATGTGCATTAAATCTAATGTGGGTGGTTGTTGGGTGCTCTATAAAATATGGGGCCTCCTGTCCATTCAATGTGCTCAATTATGATATATTTTTTTTGGTATAGAGCAGGTGTAAATTGGTTACGTAATAGTGGCTCAAACCTAATTTTTCTAATTTCTCTCTCTACATTTTTCCCTTCATCCCTCTCCTCCTCGTCCATCATTTTTATAAAAATAATTATCATTAGAAGAATGACAAAAATGGGTGACTAATTAAGATATGATTTTAAAATAATATATAAGAAATTAAAAGATAATGTGATAGTAGATTCAATATGTAGGTGGGATGAATCAGTTGAGGCATTGTTATGTGAAATGACCATTTGGTAGGCATATTAGGTAGAGGAACCAAGATCCAAATGTGAGAATAATAGAGATACCTAGGATTTGACTCACAATATTCAACTTAGTTCTGGGGGATCTAAAAAGATTCATGAAAGGGAAACACATTATGGTATAAATATAATTTTTACCTCCATAAACATTCTCTCCCTAAAAATAAAATTCTTTAGGAACTTCATGCATCTATAATAGGAGGTCATTTGGGATTTTTAAAATCATAGCATACAATATATAAATTTTTAATTTATGAATGGCTCAAGGGGTATATAGAGAAATATCTGGTTGAATGCATGGTATTTCAACAAAATAATGGTGAAACCATTAAGACCCTAGGTATTTTATAGCCTTTATTCATCCCTAGATAGAGGTGGGAGGAGGTTTTCATAGATTTTATTACTAGGTTACCATGGTCTAAGGGTAAAATTGTTATCATGGTAATTTTGGATCGACTCAAAAATTATGTTCATTTTTCTCTCCTTATCATAAACATATATCACTAATATAATAGCTTCAAATTTTCTAAATATGGATTAAAAATTGCATGGTAATCTAAAGATCATTGTAAGTGATCGAGATCTTATATTTACTAGTAATTTTTGGATTAAATTATTTGCATGTTTTGGCACCCAGTTGGATCATATCTCTTCCTATCATTCTCAATATGATGGATATGCATAGGTAGTGAAAAAATGTCTGGAAGTATATTTTCATTGTTTTGTTTTTGACAAACATGATAAATGGGTTCATTGGCTATTAGTTTCAAAATGGTGTTATAACACTTATTTTAAAATGTCTCCCTTTGTGTCATTGTATGGATATCACCCCTAATTTAATCACTTTATCCTTGAAGGTGTATCCCAAGATTTGATTTATTGAGGAACACATTCACCATTAACATGAGGTAATCACTAATTTTTGAGAGAATTTAGCAATGACACATAATAAAATGAAGCATCAAACATATCAATATCACAGTGATAAACACTTTGAGATAGGTGATTGGTTTTTTGTGATTTTCAATGATAAGTAAATGTATCTGAAGTAACATAAAAAGGATAACAAGTTGTCCATTAACCATTATGTCCCTTATCATATCTTGTAGAAATTTGGTAGTGTGACCTACAGGCTAGAATTTCCCCTCTACACTCATATACATCTAGTATTCCTTGTATCTTTCCTAAAGAAGGTAATTAGACACAAAGTTTCAATTTATAATGAGTTACCTATATTATATTAATAATTCCAAGTCATTCTAAAACCTCAAGAGATCCTTCACATGTGCATTAAATAACTACATACCAAAGTAAATCAGGAGTATTTGATCAAATGGAAGAATTTACAATCTGATGATGCAATATGGGTAGATGAAGCATTCTTGTACCAACATCCTAGTTTTATTAAACATTGAGGATAATTTTGATATGAATGGAAGGATCATGCTATGCCCTTAATCTATGGCATGTCTAAGGATATGTGTGGCCAACTTGTGGCTTATATACCTATTATATTATCTTGTTACATATATCTATGTTCTTAGTAAGGTCGGCCTATGGAATAGCCATGGATAAGTAGAGCATATATAGGACGTAGTGGTTATCATCTAATCATCATATTGTGAATTATTATTTTATTACATTTTTATGGAGATCTCCTCCTCAAAGTGTATCTACCATATTTATCAAGCATTCTTCTCCTTTGTCAATTATTTTTGTGGATCTACTTAGTATGCTCTTATTTTTAAGATATAATATTCTATTATGTGAACATCTAATTAATTTAATTAAAATTTTTATTGTACATTATACATAATATTTACATATTTCTCCTTAAACATATGGTCACCTCTTATATGGTATTATTAGCACACTTACATGCATATCGACACCATGACATAATATTACATTTTATGAAAGTGAGGTTGATGAGGATGATTTGGATCTCAATTCACTCGTTGTATGAGCTTATATTAGTTTATAATCTATACATAGTGTCATGGTTGATAATGGTTCAGGTGAAAATATATGTACAATGACACTTCTCAACTCTCTTGGATACACACATAAGGATATACTAGATAAAAAAGAATAGTAAAGGATTATATGGACTGATACAAGACACTAATAAGTGCATTATGTTACCTCTTAAAGTGGGATTTGTAATAGTGGATAATGTATTCCTATTTTTATAGATTTCAATAATATTTGACATGTTTTTATGATGCCCTTTGATCACAATATCTACATAGTACCATATCCAATGCATCAATGTATGAAGTATATACACTAAAATAAGGTAGTCATAGATTTGGACATTAGATATGAGTACCCTCTTCATCCATAGGCATTTCCTCCACCTCCCACCACTACTTCCTTGGTTGTTAAAAATATTTAGGATCATTTTATAGAGTTAGTTTTTACACTTATTTA
The DNA here is from genome assembly GCA_037957365.1 of Torreya grandis. Taxonomy (NCBI): domain Eukaryota; kingdom Viridiplantae; phylum Streptophyta; class Pinopsida; order Cupressales; family Taxaceae; genus Torreya; species Torreya grandis. The sequence continues at coordinate 1,925,289 of JARHVA010003457.1, read as the reverse complement.
TTTTAATTATACATTTTTAGTTGTTACACCTATTCACAATAATTTTATACACCTAGTTTAGAGGAGAATAGTCGAGTCTCCTATATATAAATTTATTCAACACCTATTACATTAAAGATTAATTCAATTTTCACATAGAACATTATCTATTATAACACATACTAAGCTAGTATTATTTACAATTCAATGTGTTCCATATAAAAAATAAGCATTAACACATTATCCTAATAAATAATATATTCCATATATTCTTAGGCTTCTTAGAGACACTCATTATATAAATTATCCTATGAGTGATGATGACAGTTACATTAAGGCATATGATTCATTATCAAATTACATTACACCTACATATGTAAATTTTATCTCATGAAAGGTAACCATCACATAATATGATAAATTAATTCCTTGTGACAATCCTATCAATAGGATAATTGGTTAACATCCTTTACATTTTCAAATAAATATCAAAGAATTAAAAAAAATTAAAGTGTTACAAAATTTAAAAATCAAGACCTAAGCATGACATGATTTTTATTTACATTTTAAATTATTTTATTTATCACGTGTTTGGTAGATTACATATCATTTTTAATATCGACATGCATTTCATGGTATACGAGTGTGATGAATTTGCTTTTACATTATTTAATTTTGAACCTTTTGTATCTCTTTCTACATTGGTTGTTTAAGTTTTTTTTGTTTAGGTGTAATAACTATAAACATGCTTTATTTTTTCATAGATGTACCATTGAATTATGGTGGTGGATGTGGAGGAGGAGATATGATAGATTTAATAGGGTAATTTTATTTGATTCCCAAAATTTTAACAAATTGAGTGTGATAAATATACTTTAGATATATAAAGGTACAAGATAAAGTTTTTGCTACCATGGGTGTCCCAATATCATGTCAAAGATCCCAGTTTTTGGAATAACTATAAATGAGTATATATTATTGTGATACCCCTACTTGAAGAGGTAACACAATATGTCCCAAAGTGGTTTGTTGTTTTCCATTCAATGTCTTGACACTTTAAATAGTTTATTATGCATCATTATATGTGTAACCCAGTGAATTAATTAATGTTATTATGCACACATTTTCACTTCCCACATTATCAAATAGCACACTATGTTAATAGGTTGTTGATCAATGTGAGATATTATATATAAAGAATGAAAATCAAAATCATTATTCACTATCTCACTATCATCAAAATTAATTGTAGGACGTGGTTGAATCTTAAGAGAAATTATATAAATAATTCCATCTAAGCGATTATGATATGATACAAAAGGTGGATAAACATTATTAGTATTATGTATTACTAAAGTATCCTTTTTAATATCATGATTAGGAAATTGTACAATTAAAATATTCAATTTAACATTGTCATTTTTTTAGGTTTAGTTTCCTTTATAGGAACGCCTCGCCTAATAACATTATTTTTAATAGGATACTGAATGAGATGTTTGATCCTCAAACATCTATTTATTAAAATTACCATTACATATACGGTAGTCAAAATATGAATTTTTATCAAAATATGTGTTTTGGTCATGACCAACCTTGAATACTCTCTTTGGGGCCATATAGATATATTGGGAAGCTATGAATTGACTATAATAGTAACTACTCAATAATAGGTAGCCCTATATTTATTTCTAGACTCAACTCCTAACTCCTCAATATATAGGTGGTTGGGTTTGGTGTTCTCATCATATATGTAAGCCTTGGTAGGCAACAATTTGAGGGAGGAATAGGTTTTTTCACTAGGGGCCTATTTAATCTATATTTCCCTATCTTATTTCTCCCCTATCTTTAATATAGATCTAGCTTAAAAAACTAATGGAACTCTACACTTGACCTACACACACACACACACACACACACACACACACACACACATGAGAGAGAGAGAGAGAGAGAGAGAGAGAGAGAGAGAGAGAGAGAGAGAGAGAGAGAGAGAGAGAGAGAGAGAGAGAGAGAGAGAGAGAGAGAGAGAGAGAGATTATCAATTTATTCATCAAAAGAGGAAAAATTCTATGTATTAATATAATCCATTCTAACAACTGTTAAGTGATTTGAATATGCTCACTGGGTATCTTACTTATCCTATATGGATGTGTGTGTGTGTGTGTGTGTGTGTGTGTGTGTGTGTGTGTGTGTGTACACACACACACACACACACACACACACATTCTATGTATTAATATAATCCATTCTAACAACTATTAAAGGAATTTGAATATGCTCAATGGGTATCTTACTTATCCTATCACTTCACCTTAAAGGTTTAGAAGAAAGTATATTAGGTGGCATTGAATTATTACATGGAAAAGAATTTTCAAGTAATAAAATAAATAATAAGGTTTAAAACAAAGGTAACTTTTTTTATAAACCCTATGAAAAAAATATTGAAACCCTAGAAGATTGGAAACCTAAGGAAAACTTAAGGTTTGGCATAATTTGATCAATAAATGTGCTCACCAAATGTTTATCTTAATTTAAATTAATGTGTTGTTATTAACCCTAATTTTGATGAATATAATAGAATAGAGTAGGGTGATATAAATGCATTTCTAAATAGTAGTTTGAAGGTAAATGATTGAAATAGATGAAAATAAATTATTGAAAATAAGGCTAACTATGCAAATTAAAAATAAACTTAGTTGTATTTGAATGCTTGATTAATTATATTTACTGACAAAACAAATAAACAGTAAAACATGGGCAAACCCATAAATCATCTTAAAGTTGGATATGAGACTATGCAATGATAGGAATGTTGAACAGGGATATGAAGATTTACTACCATTTTACATGTTTACTAATTTTGTAAAAAACTTGATATTATGGCATGATCACTTGTGCTTTTTGAAAATTAAGTCTCGTTGCTTTGATTTTTCCTTCAAATGTATGTGTAAAGCTTGTGAATAAATTCTTCAAGTTTTAAACCCTAGTAGGGCATGTAACAATTGAATGACCTACAAATAAGAAAATAAAGAGTGTAGTTGAGCTGAGTTGACCCCAATCACCCCCATAATTACTAAATGATGCCTACTTATCTAATACCCTAAGGAGGGAATTCAAGCCTAATGTGATTCTCCCACCTAGAGTGCTTTGTAAAATTATGCTTCTTTAAATATATGAATGCATCTATAATTAAATTTAATAATTGATTATGTTTGACTTAGGGATTCATAAAATAGGCTTGTGACTGAGCTTTGGAATTCTTGAGGTTATTAAGACTTAAATTGGGAATCATAGGTAACTTTTGTTCAAGGTACACCTATATAAGTAAGCCTCTAAATTAAAATTTATAAGTATAGTAATAATGGACTTGAGTATGTCTTTATTGAAATTCAAAAGGGATGAACACACTCTAAGTAGCCTGAAAAATGGAATACAACATAAGGGGGAGATTAATTTTAAAAGTTGATTTTTGGTGGGAGAAGGTCAGAAACATTGGATAGTGATAATAACATTTACCATTATTTTCCCTAATGGGCATTCACGTACCCTCAAGAGGAGTGCTAAATTTTAGATTTGGGTTAAGACATACAAATGCATATTGGTGTTTTTAGAAATCAAAACATTCGTATATGTGAAAAATGATGATCTTAATTTTTTTTAGAAGGTTGTATCTTGTGATTATGATAGAGTGAAGTGTAAAAATAGGTAATAATTAAATTCACAAGTTAATTAAAGATAAAATGGGGTAAAAATTACATGATCAAGTATTCGTGACTAGATTTAGATTACTATAGGTATAAGCATTCAAAGAATGGATGGATTCACTAATTTATTTTATCTTATTAATATTTTAGAAATGAAAACAAGAAAAAACTATTACACTAATAAGATCTAATATTAAGTAATGTAAAACAATATTTGCAAATCTATCCTGGTGGCTAAAAATGGTAAGAATGCAAAATAAAAATACTAAATTGAAAATTAAACTTGAAAATATGTAAAATATGATGGAATAATAACACATTGATGAATTATGGATTTTTGAATGCAAATATGAGTTGTGAAGTTTTATACCAAAATATTGGCCAAAATTTGGGTGTTGATTGTGTTAAAAAAGGCTCAATGCTTGCATTATTTTTACCTTGAGCAAGATCATCACTAACTATATTTGACCACCATTTGTGTCCTTCAATGATAATTCCATACTCTAATCACTTTCAATTTTTTTCATGTTGCTTCACAACTATATATCATTCCTATCTATACATGCACTCTTTGATTTGATGGGCATACATGTCAAATGATGTGTTATTCATTTTTATTGACCTAGCTTTCCATCCACTCATAAAAAATAAATTTATAGGTCAAGAAATCTCAAAGGAGTTTTACTATGTATCCCACATGCTGAAATAACACCTCATGTGGTTTTGTGCAGAATAAATTCAATCTTGAGCAAGGGATTGTACCTCCTCTTCCCTACAAGTGAAGATGCAACTACATGTAATTTGTCTAAGACCTTTTGGTATAAGAGGGTATTTCATAATGGATTCCTTTTTCATAGTTGTAATAATAGGTATGGAAAGGGTTTGCTCAAACTTTAATTATAGAGTAGATGATCGATAGTTAATTTATTATCTCTTTCTTGTTCCCTTTTCTCTTTTATTCCTCTCATGTATTAAATGTCTTATAATGACTTGGTATAAAAAAATGCTCTAAGACATAATTTGCACTTAGGTCATTTTTTAAAATAGTAAAAAGAGACAATAAATGCACATAGATCACAGAAATATCTAAAGGGACCCACAAAATCATTAAGGATATAAACATTGCGATTGTTTATCCATCCCAAGAAAAATAAGGTGCAATGTTCAACTAGTAGTATAAAAATGCGTGCAATTAGGTTTATGACCGAGAATGGATAAATTTAAATAAAATTTAGATGCATTTAGAGTGTTTAAAGGTTAAATGAAGAGTATTGTGGGGTAGGATAATTCATATAAATATGAAAATAGATGCAAGTATTGTAAGCATGCAAAATTAGGGAAAATAAATTATGGAAAACAATCTTGTAACATAATTAGGTGTCTTTAAATTTCTAAATCCTTGAATATTATAAACTATGATATTCCTTATATTTGAAGGACTCGGGAGTATAAGTGTATAGGGTGAACCCCCTCCTTCTAAATAACTTTGTGTCTTTTTAAATTTTAAGTCTAAACTTATTTCATTCCCTATCATCTAAGCTAGTCTTTATGAGGAGATAGCCTAGATTATGTAGCCTTCATTTTTAGTAATTTTGTATATGTATTTTTTTACTATACTATTTGAGTTTTCTTCAAATACCCTTTCATGTTGAGAGGGTGATGCCATTTTAACTTTCATAAATTTTGTTATCCATGTATTAAGTACTAGAAAACTCTACTATCTTTAAGAAAGATTAAGGAATGCAAAGAACAACTTTCAATTTAGAAGTCTTTTGTAAAATAATGTCCTTCCTTGAGGGGGTATGATTAGTTCTAATCTCATTAAGAATTGGGATTGAAATTTATACAAATCATCTTCTTAGAGTACTTCTTCATAAGGTTATTTAATTTGCATATACAATCCATACTCTAGTTTAAAATATTATTAATTAAAATACTAAAAATTTGTTAAACACACCGAAAATCAATAAAAATCAAAATATTAATATTTCATTTAAAATCTAAGACCACTCTTAAAATTTAATTATTTTTCCCAATCATAATTATTATTTATAAAAAAATAGGCGCTACCATCATCACCCCTTACCACTTAAAAGAGTAGTAATAAATAATTAAACTCAAAATTCAAAATATAAATTAAATATTTTTTATTAATTATGGGGTTTTATAATTATATAGAAAACATTAAAAAAATAGATTAAAAGAATAAACTCAAAATTCATAAAATATATATAAAATTAATTATGAATATTTAAAGTTGAATATACAACTCCAAAACATTAAAAAAAATTAAGTACTTATTATAAAGGAGTTTGATCTAGATTTGTAAATTATAAAAGAGAAAAGGGGAAGGATTTAGATAAATATGAAAATTTTCAAACGAAAAACAATTCCAATATCCATTAAGATTTTTGAATATTCAAATACCATTTTAATAATTATAATCAATTTCATTTATGAGGAGGAGGTACTTACATAAAACACAAATACCTGTACTATAAGAAATTCCCCATCATTTATATATAAAATAATTGTCTAAAGAAAGAAGAAAAAAAATCTCCACAAAGAAATTTTCAATACGAACTTTCCTTCCTCATTTTATTTGATATAAAATTCAGAACAGTCAAGGATGAAAGTGAATACACTTTAATAACCATGTTCAAAACTAATCAATAAATTTAATGATTTAGTGTCCCAAACGAAATATAGTCAATCTCTTAAAAGCATAATCTTTATCCTACAAAACTCTTCTAATTAGAAGTTCCGAAAAGGGAGAAAAATAAATTATCATTTGTGTGTGCTGGAAACATGTATCTAGAAATAATACTCTAGCAATGGATAAGATCGGCCCCAACGGCACAGGAACCGATCGTGTCTATTCAAGCAGTTGTCTGATAGTCACGATCTCACCAACAAGCCAAAATTCTAGTTGCAATTGCGTGTATACAACTTCCAACCGGTCCCATAAACTAATTGCCAGTCTAATACTGCACTAAAATACCAACGATATGATAGCCTTCACCAAATTATTTGGCAGCAAGCACGTCAGTGGAGTCTGTGTAATGTGCGCGTTTAACAGCTCTTAATTGACAGGCTTCATATCCGCATAATCGGTGGCATATTATGTGATTAGATGGTTTTGTCCATAATCTTTACATTAAAAAAAACAAATTAGTTGGGAATCTATTTCATATTCTTATTCGCATTTCGTAAAAGAAAAGACAAATCAGACGCTAACGTTAAGGTATAAATATCAGTTATACTTTAAATACAAATAATCTTTTTGGTGGGCTGCTGTTGTAATGTCCGGGAGTGTTTCATTTTCAATTCTAATTTTATACTTGATATCTATTTGAAAGTTCGAAAATTTACGAAGATTGCTATCTAGTATCGACATTTTTAAAGATGAATATATTGAAGACATCAATATTAATTATATATGATATTACCAACAACAATTCTATTCAAAAGTATATCTCACATTGTGCATGTTTGAGTGGTGGACCAGTGGATATGGTAGAGTAGCTTCACAAAAAGCATAGACAGCCACTTCAAAGATCTTAATTTCAAGCAGAAAAACCAATAAAAGTAACAGTTGTCTTAGAGGTACAAGTTATATAGGATGGGGTGTAATTTTCTATTTTTGGTAAAGCAGTTTTTTGTAAAATATTTTAAATATATTTAAGGTGAGCTTAACCAATAAGGAAGTGGTGGGAAAGGACAAGGTCATATAAAATATGAAAGTAGTAAAATATTTTAAGGTGTATTGGGTAATAATGTTGACTAGAGGAAATGACAAGATACTTTAAATGATGGACTTAAAGAACCCTGAACAGATATACATGCAAAGTTCCATGACATGTCACATCTTTTAATGCAATATAAAAATACATCAAACTATTTCAATTATCTAATACATTATTGAAACAAGTGTCATCTCTCAATAAAAATAGGTGTCAGATATCTAATAGATCCTCTAAAAACATAAAGAACATATATCATGTGCCAATTTAGACGACTCTAAAACTAATTAAATAGAAAATTTGGCCAATTTTACTATCTAAAACAAAATTAAATGACTTTAAATTAATTAGACCAAAAATAGAAAGATTTCCTCAATAAAAGATGCCAATATATAATCTAATCAACTAATGCAAGATGCCATATGCAAACAAATATTTCCAAGTTTTATTCATTATCACTCTTAGTAACACTAATAATAGTCATTGTATTTGTAATAGTAGTGCTCATTTCTCTTTATTCAGTGAATAAAGGAAAGACAAAATGATTACCAGACATTGCCAATTTTGGGTATTCTATTGACCCTAGATTTGAATCACCACCAATCTTTGTATACTCTATCCAATTTATATCACAGTTTGATGTGTTTAAAATTAGGCACCAACCTAGATTGTATAATTTCTTTTGTGGATGTTGCAAGTGTCATACATAAGATTTCTAATTCTAATTTATGTAAAAGTCATTGTACTTTGAAATTCTTAAAATAATTTTTACTCGACCTTTAAAACTTTAAAAGTTAAACTACTATTAATATTAATATTGGTGACATTTATGTTTTTTATGGACCCATCTATATAATGTCAATACATTTCACATCATTTTAAGTTTACGACTCTAATTTGAAAAATATATTACACAATTTTGAAAACATGTACCTTATTACAATCACATGGAATGAAGACTTAAAACTTAAAATTATCCTTATGAGATACATAATATAAATGCTTTGAAAAATAAATGGAGGTTCTCTTACCATGTAGACAATGATTAACCCATTGTCCCTATCAACCACTACTATTATTAAAAATGGGTGAGAGACGTTAGATAACTAATTTATCAGACATCTTACATTTCTCATGTATGATTAATTTATTTTTGATTTATCCTCTTTACATTAATCATTGCATTACAATTTTATTGTGTTCATTCTTTAGTTGGGAAATTTAGTTCTAGTGGTTTCATTGCCAATATTTATATGTGACACATTTTTTTGAAGTACGTGCATGGTGAGGTGATTTTAAAAGAAGAGAGGTGACTTTTTATTATTTTTCAACATTTGATTGATTTTTTTAATGTGTAATAGACTTATCACATAAATAAGAGTTTGGATTTTTTAAAAATGAGTAATAGTCAATATCCAAATCTCAAATGTAAAACCCTCAACCCACATGGCATCTCTTCCTCTTTGAGAAAAAATAGATAGCTGTCAATGTCAATGAGGAACCTATACAACCAATGGTCCAAGAGGAACATATTTCAAATTGATGACATGCTCTATACATGGACCTAGTATTTGTCTCATTAGCACCATGATAGTCTTATTGAAATCAAGTTTTAGCTTTTAATTTCCTAGAGGATAAGCATTTCAATTTACGTTATCGATTGATGTTGGTGCAATATTATTTTTGATAGTGTTATAAAAATAAATAATTTGAGTCTTTGAAATTACTTGCAATGTTCAAGATGAGCTAAGGGAAACCCTAAAGGGGTATTGTATTGGATGAGGTGAACATGTAAGAAGATGTATTTGATTTTAGGAAGAATTTGGTAGTGCAAGCCATTGCTCTCAAGACATAATGCTCATGTTTATGATGGTTCATGTGAATAAGACAACTAAAGTGGTAAAGAGAAAAGTGGATAATGCCACCCTTGACTATTTGTACCTCAAATAAGGTATACAACAAAACATAAATGAAAATATACATGGAACTTCAAAAATTAATATTTAAATAACCTATTATGGTCACAATAACATAAGTGCAAATTTCTAAGTGACATCAACAATTTAAAAAAATGTAATAAGAGACAAGATATTAAGGGTGGCCAAAACATTGAATAAGATTTTTTAGTCAAAATTATACAAAGTAGGGGTATTTAATGGTGGGGTCACTCCATAATTGAATTGAAGTTGGGAGTTGTGCATTTAAGTCTATTAAAACTTATTTATTGCTAGGTTACAATTAAAAGGGTCAAAAACTTTTAAAGATTATAATAAACACAATTGAACTCTAAAATAAATCCTTAAACCCATAAAACAACATTCTACCATAAAGGAACAACTCATATATAACATATTAATAAAATTTTTACAAGACATAATATTTCTTTGGCCTCCTCCCCTTCAGCATGTCCATTAATTATTAAACTTTGTGGTGTTTAAAAGAGTCTTTTGAATTTTTTTCCTTGGCCAAGGAAAATACCAATATACATGGGGAATATATTTGACAATTGCCCTTATGCATGATGAATTTTTTTATGGCAATTATTTATTCAACATTCCCTTCAAATGCTAGCATAATTTATATTAGAAGAAGGAAACATTATAAAAAATTATTACATTTATTATAATATTACTTTTATTTAATGGGGAAGGGGGAGGGGTGAGGGACGCGGGATGACAATGTGAACATGATCATACGACCATCCAATACGGTCCATAAATATACATATTATTAAAATATTGTATAGTATGATGTGGGTCACAGGTGGGAAGCTAAATTATTGGTTTTCAATTTAAAATGATGATTGTATAGTTCTTTTTTTTATGCAAAGAAGCATATAACATATGTATAATTTTTCTCACACAATAATAACTTACTTCAAAGAAGCCATTATAGCTTCCTAAACCCACTACTAAAGTTTAGAACTAGTGAACAGGGGTAGTTGTTGTTGTCAAGCAATCCAATATTTCCAAGCCCTTGGGTTTAACGCATTTTTTCCAATTTTGGTATTGAATTAAGCCATAGCATGAGGTGGATATGACAAGGCACTCTGAACTCAGAAAAATATAAGGCCTAGGTCCCAATCATAGACATATGTGGCATACTTATATAAAATTGGTGCATTCTATTAGGTTTCCATCAAGGTGGCACCATTTTTTGTGCATACTCTATAGATAATGTCGTAGTGGCACGTATCTCTATAAAATAGTTTTATTTGACATGTCTAAGGGAGTGTGGAGCTCTTATGTTCACAACAAGTACAACAATACACGAAAACACATTGGATTCCTATTGATAAAATAGATTAGTGTTATGTTGGAAGACATGTGGTTACTTATTTTACTAAATAAAATTAATATAAATTGACTAATACTTTTGTATCATTAAATAATTTGACATATACATAATATTATTAAAAATATGAGGTTTTGTAGTGCCAAAATCAAAATATTGTAGATTAATATGTGAAAAAATATATGAATATTTTTTACTTAAAATTGTTTATACAAAATTGCCTTTAAAATTAGACAAAGGAAACATGAAACGTAATATGTATATTTGTTATAAGATTTTATTCTTGTTGACATTTTTCATGGTAGAATGTGCTTTAAAAATAAATGTATTTTTTTTGGTGAAAACAAAAACGTAAATATAGTCAAACAGCCATCAAAATTATCCTTTAACCTTATGTACCATGTGCATGCCAAAATTAGCTACAAGTTATAGTTGCATGCACCCTCCACAAGAACTCAGGCCAAATGCTTCCAATCCCTCACATGGGGAATCGTTGGCATACATCTAATAGTCCATCCTTTTATTGCAATATCTCCAATATTTTGTTGATCTCCATGGCTACTTATGTCACCTCCGAAACTAGTATATGACCACCTACTACTCGAATTCATGACAAATTTTTGTATAAAAATCCTTAATAATGGCTATTCATCATGGCTTTTGTGATAAGAGTTATTATTTCAATTGGTTTTGTGCGTATTCTCCATGATGCCTTTGAATCCCTTGGTAATGAATGCATGAAGAGCTCGGAAAAAAATCCTTTTTGTTGGATTTATAGCTATGCTGGCCACATTTAGTAGTCTTATAGTAGATACTACGGCTATTGGATATTACCAACATGTTCACCTTAGGAATCATAAACCATTGTCGGTGTAACAAAAATGTCTATGGCACAGGTTAGCTATAGTGGGGAGTTAGAACATCACAACCATAGTCATATGCCTGGTGGCACCTATGGATACAACATCACTACTGAAGACTTTAATTCATGTTTGTTGTTCCACTTTGTTATTTTTTAGGTAAATTAAGAAAACTTCCTAGAAAATTATTTTCAATCAATTTTTTTTATGGATATTGATTTAGAATTGCATTTTAGTTTCAATTGAATTTGTGTTAATTTTATACTCTTATAATTTTATATAATTAGGTAATTCACTGATTTGTGGACTAGGTGTTAGAGCTTGGAATAGTTTCCCACTCTGTTATCATTAGAATATCATTAGGGGCATCTAAAGTACATACACCATTAGAACTCTACTTGCATCAATGACATTTCATCACTTTTTTTTCAAGGAATGGGGTTTGGATTTGTTTTTCAACTTAGCAAGGAATATAATTTGTTTTGATGATTTACAATTTTTTAGGTAATGTGATGATGATAATGAACAAATCAGTTTCAAGAATAGATTGAAAGTAATAATGGAATTCTTCTTTCAGTAACAACATTGATTGGAATTGTAGTAGGAATTACAATCTCGTCGACTTATAATGAAAATCGTTAACCAACTCTCATTGTTGAGGGAGTATTTGACGTATCCTCTGTGCGAATTCTGATTTATATGTCATGGCTAGATTTTCTAGCAACAAATTTTCTTTACTCATGAATGCAAAGTAAAGCAGGGTTTAAAGGGTGGGCATATATTTGTCTCTTATTAGGAGTCAATTAATAAATGGGCTTAATTCAATCAATTCCAAAAGTTATTTTCCTTCAACCTAGGTATGGAATTACATCAAATCTTAAATTAAGAAAACAAAGAACCTCTTTCAAACCTGTTATACACAATACTTATAATTAAACCTTTTTCTTATATTAAATTAAATTATAAATCATTTTTTTATAGATCGTCAATATAGAAAACAAAAAGTTATATAACCACTCATTGGAGGAGCTAAATTATCAATGATTGCCTACATATCACTTATTTCCTACCATTCCTCATTCTTGTCAATAGAGAATAACATAGATCAATGCTAATATAGATGCTGAAACACTAGATTTAAAGCGATGGAGCAAGTTGCTGGCATAACAATGCATACACAACACCTATCAATGAATAAACGTCAAGTTAAACACACATTTTTTAAATTGGCAATGAATAAAATAAAATAATTTCTATTTATAAATCACCCAATTTCTAGTTGTAACCCTATCCATTTGGCATCTATAGATATTACGATGAATCTCAAGAATGTGTCTAATGAAATATACTGCTAGAAAGTAGTTACATAATCAATTATAATTATACTAGGAATATGTCATTTATACAATCAATTATAATTATACTAGGAATATGTCATTTGGAATGTATCTTCAAAAGCAAAAATATGTTTAATGAAATGCTTGCAATATAAATATACATTATTTACATTGCTTAAAAGTAGTTATAAAATCAATTATAATTATACATTTAAAGTGTATCTTCAGAGACAAGAATGTGTTTAATGAAATGCCTGCAATATAAAATTATACAATCAATTATAATTATACCGGAGGCAAGAATATGTTTATGAAATGCTTGCAATATAAATATACATTACTTACACTGCTACAAAGTAGTTATACAATCAATTATAATTATACAGCGACATCTAGGAATATGTCACTTGGAGTGGCCTGAGCATAACCATCACAGGCAAATCCTTCAACTTCCTGCATCTCGACCTGCAACCTCCCCGCCTGCGACTACCTCGACCTAATCACTCTTGCTCCGCACAGACTTTGAAAATTATGTGTCGCACTCTCTATTTATCGACTATGCAATCGCCATTACCCAAAAATGTTTGTCGTTTTCTGCACAGGCAGCACGGTCAGGCGTGCAGGTTAAGCTTCACCGGTATCTTGGGGCATACAGATTACAAAATCCAAAAACAAATTGTTTGCAAGTGTGTGAGATACATGTAGATATAGCGACCAATAATTGTGATTCGTCTTTTTCTCACTATTGGCTGTTGCATTGGAATTGATTATTCCATAGCATGCCGGATCAAGACAACCATGCGATTGATCAGACATATTTGTAGACATTATAGTCACGTTTACCTGAGACGCAAAAATGTCATGTGTCTGAATTTCAAGGTAAAACTAGTACACAATGCCGTAAAAGCATCTTGCTCGAGCTATGGACATTTGTAGCAGGGGTTAAATTTGATAGTCATTTTTATCTGTCAAAAAAAAATTGTGATGGTTTTTTATACTAATGTCATCTCTTACACAACATTCAATTTTCATTTTTAATTTTTCTTATTTTTTATATTAAATATAAAAATATATTTTTCAATATAATAAAATAATCTAACAATAAGGATATTATTGATATAATTGAAATCTTATTCTATTTTAAATATGTGTAAATATGTTTAAGAAATACTATACCTTATCATAATATTTTAAATATATAGTTGTTGAGATCATTTGAATATGAACCATTTATCAGTATTTTGTTAATGAGGTAGTTTACTGACTTACGAGCGATAAATAAGATAAAACTTAATAAAAGTATAAATAATTTGAGAAGACAAATCAGTGTAAGGATATAGTCACCAAAAGAAAAAAGAAAAAAAAAAAAGAGGGTATAACGTATAAACTTACATAGCAATAAGATAAATAGATATTATAATAGAAGAGATTAAATGTGTTGCATTTTTTCTAAGTTGTGAATGGAATTGATTTCATGGGTTATAGTTCCTACTATTAATCTCTACTATGTTTTATAATAGAAATGGCTTTCATGGCCTAAAGTTCCTACCACACCATATCTAGAGTTGGGTCCCATCAATTTTGAACTTAAAGAAAGCATCATGTCAATTAAGACTAGAATTCAGAATATGTTCACTTGAATTTGAGGGGCTTACACCTTTATTTATATCTCCTTCACTATTTACCTCCTCAATGCACTTTGCACAAAAGTGAAATAAAGAATTTAAGACTAAATACTTACTATATTAAATTATATGGATGATTATGTGTTTTATTTTCTACTTGTTTCAATTGAAAATATACATCTTCTCTTCTACTATAACTTTGGTACAAGAAGTGAATAGTTTCACCCAAATTCGAGAAACAAGAAAAATATTTTCATTTACCAAATTTAATTATTCCTAATTATCACAATACGGTTTATGCCATAACCAAGAGACTTATGGAGGACAATGTTAATAACTCATTTGAGTACCCTTTTTAAACAATGCCATTAATTTGGAAGACATGAATTTAATAGATGGTTGATGTAGGGCTCTAACTACCCTCTGTGAAGTGGGTGCCCTAGAAATCAATGTCTTGTTTTTCTGACACATGTTACTATGAAAAAGTAATGTTTTTATCCACAAGCAAAGAAAGTAGTCTTAAATGTGGATGGAGACAACAACTTTCAAATAATTTCATGACCTTGGGACGTGTGTAAACTCAAATTTTCAATAGAACTTTACAGTTTGGGAGTATTTGTAAATGAATCCTTACTTGACACTATGAACCCATGAATTACATATGAAAGCATTCTCTGTGACAATAAAAGGGTATGAAAACAATATATTTTCAAAATAAATATGAGAAGATAGAGGAGGGAACAAAAGTGAAATATGAAAAGGGCACACCCATGTGATATTGGTAGTGGAGGCAGATGAGAATGAAAAGGATAAAAGTAAAAAGTGAAATGGAAGAGAAAATAAACTTACTACATTACTGACAGAATAGTTGCTCTATATTGGCGATGATAACCCATGTAGCCTTGGAATGTGATTCACACACCATGTAGATATGGTGATGGTGATAATGCTTGGCACTACTCATCTCTATCTTGCATCCTTCCACCAAGAACTATGTTCCCCCTTTTTGCATCCCATTCTATTATTTATTTCCCTTTAACGGATATGGCACTAACATTGGGTAGAAGCAGGGGAGTTCATCAACCTATCCCCATCTAATTACCTTCACGACCTCAAAATAAGCCCATTTTCCCAACTTTAACCTAATTACCAACTACCAAACCCTACTAGAATGGCTACTATAACCATAGCGCTCTAATCCTCCTCCCTGTTGGTTTCATTTCCTTTAGGAGGAGGAGAAGAAAATATAGCATTTTTGCTACCTTCACTTCGGAGAAAAACACTACTAATGTCGTGTTTCATTATCTGTTCTTTCACTTTACTCTTACTAGTGTTGCTCTTGTAGTAGCCATTGCTAAGAAATAGCACAAGGTTATCACATTCACATGTGAATAATGTCTTCATTTTGCTATCTACTGATCCTCGACTAAATAACAACTAGAGATTACAACCCACCTAATTATGTTTAGTCACTCCTTCCCTGACATAAATAATAATGACCCCCTGCTTCACTTCCCTTCACTTCACAGTCAAAACCATCCCGATAAAATTTTAGTCACGCTATGTATTTATGAAAACATATTAAAATCCTCCCCGGGTAATGTATTGTCAGCCAAGTTGGTAGCCAATTGTCCCTGCTTAAATTACAATGACTGCACAGTTCATATCGGGATTCAAAATCATAAAAAACAAAAAAACATATTTACCTTAATCATACTTATGATTCTCATTGGCAATAGGCAACCGTAGGGCCTAGGCTATAGTTAAATTTGAAACAGCTGATTTTTTAATTATAAACGTCATATTGACAGGGTGTCTAATTTTTTACCCATCCTTTATAATGTTTAAAAATATATTTTGGCTATATTTTACGATTAAAAATAGAAAAAACATCTAAACGACTGCCAAATTTAACCCCTGACCTGTAGTATACTTCGTCTGCTCCCATTTCAAACCTGCAAAAAAAAAACCCTCTAACTCGGCATTATTGACCACCGTAGTTGCTTCACAGCTTTGCTCATGCAGTTTAGCACTGGTTGTAGAGTCGAACACCGCTGAATTCGGCGGGATATTAAGGAGGGTTTTCTCATTGTCATGAATTCCAGTATGTGGTGGAGACAGCAGTTGGATGTGGTCGTCCGAATATTGAAATGGTGGAAGCCGTTTCCTTATTCTTGATCCCAGACCATCTACCCATATATAGAGCAAAACATTGAGAACAAAAAAATTGAGTTTGGAAGTAAGATATGTGCATTAATTAAAAGTATATCTGCATTGTTCTGAAGTAAACTGCGTATCTATATTAGAGTTACTGGACTCGCCATTATTAGAAAGAAGTTATACTCAATTTATTTCAAGAGTAAAAAGACTACGAGTTCGGGCTAAAATACCTATTGCCTAGGCGAGCGTGGAGATCCAAAATGAGACGTTCTTCATCCGGGCTTATGCTACCACGCTTGAGATCTGGTCGAAGATAGTCGATCCACCTCAACGTGCAGCTTTTCCCTTATCTTTGAAGCCCTGCATCCACATAAATTTTTATATAATTTGACTTATATCAATAGTTACCTAACATTAAATTAAATGAAATTATGTTGATTTCCAGGAAGAAAGTTGTAATAACTTCCATTATAATATAATGCATGTTATAATTAACGTATAATACTGGGAGGATTTCAAGCAAGCTATAACTTTCATTACGATGTAATGCATCTTATAATATAAGATACAATATTATGAGGATTTCAAGTAATTTATAACTTCCATTATAATGTAATAAATATTAGGATAGAAGGTTTCGATATATATAATATTATCATCAAGAATATATGGACAGTTTTTAAAATGGTATAAATAATCAAATAAGGTAGGTCAATATAACATAGCAATCAACAAAAATCAAGTAACTAAAAGAATGTCAACAAAAGAGAAGGCAACTCTCAAGGAGTAAAATTTATAATATAGAAGAATCCAATCAAATTTTAGAGAGGAAACATAGGGAATGTATAACATATGGAAGAAAGAAGATATGTATTGTAAGAAGGCTATCATACAATAAAGATGTATTAATAAAGTTTTGTTTACTGAAATTCAATTAGAAGAGTAACACCACCTAAGGATGTGCATAAATAACTTTCATAATTCTGTAATATCATAGTCGTATTGAGTATCTCTCAGTATAACCTTGATTAGATACTTGAGTGACATTAAAATAAAATTTTCAATCGAACCATTGTCAATCATTATGTCATGTACGATATAATGATGATATTTAAAAAAACCATATGTGTATATAAGACTATTGTTTGATGCATTGTTAGGTATCTTATGGCCATGAAACATAATAAACGGTGATTGCCGTTGCGAACTCGAAACCATGCCAATAATGTTATCAATCTCATACTTAAGTAGAATAGTATAATGATGTATAGATGTCACCACATGCACATTATTTTTATTTGTAGCATTGTGGTTTGACAATGGATTGTTAAATATTTTTAAGCATTGATTGGGCATTGCAATAGATTTATTCAATGTATAATTATGCCCATCAATTGTAATGGTGTTGTCATTAATTATATCGTAAATCTTATGCCTTAATTTTAAACATCGATTAAGTGTATGGTTTGAAGCTCAATGATATTCTTAAAATTGATTTAGATGATACCCTCTGAGCAATGTTTGAGTTTTATCTAATTGAAATGGTTATGAAAAAAATCACATTATATTCAAGCAAGCACTTTAATATCTGATGAGATAGGTTTAGTAGTTTTGAAAATTTTATTTTTTTCTTAGGAGAGGGAAAGGTACGCCTATCATCTAGTTATGAAAAGTTACGTTTACCATCTTGACCTCATTCCTAACTTGAAACTTATGAACGTCAATAGTATTAGCTTTGAACATTATTTGTCCTGGATATTTAGATGTAGTGGATGTAGAAGTAAAAGATTTGTACTTTAGCATATTATTATCCACAAGTTAAACCTCAAAAATTTATATTACATGATAAAAATCATGAAATGAATAATATACATGTTAAACAATACTTTGCCTTTAAGCAAGTTAAACAAACTATTTGAGAATAAAAACGTTTTAATTTTACTATCAAGTTGTTTATTTGACATTTTTGTAAGAATGGTCTTAAATTTAAACATGTATAAAATAATGCATTCATTCGGTTCTTGATTGATATGAGCAATTTAATATATTTTGTTTTTGAAAAATACACTATGAAGAGATCAAGTAAATCATGTAATCTATAAATAACTACCATTGCTAAGGAAGAAAACAAATATATGTCATATCCCATTAGACTCCTAGGAAATAACTTTGTCATAAACAATTTATCACATTGAAAACTAATACAAGATGAAAATAAATATTAGATATATGAGATGGAACCCCATTGTCACTAAATGTTGTGAAAATTGGAACTTGGAATGGTGGAGGTAAGGGGTGAACAAGTACTTCCTAAGCCAAAGGGTTGTGTTATATCTCATAAGATGAAACCACATGGCTAGGTTTACTAGATGTTTGAGATAATTGTGAAAATTTTATCCTTGTGTCATTAAGTTATTGTTGCACTACCAAATTAGTAGATGTCTCATAGGTGTATGACTAACTCCAGCATGTGTATGTATAGGTGCCTTTAAATAATTAGTATTAATATCCTATGCATGATTAGTTTCTTTACTATGTCCTAGACTAAGAGATTGAATGTATGAATTCTTTGGAGGTATATTATTATTTGGATTGGTAGGATAAACCATATAAGTCTTAAATTTAGATCATCAACCTAAAGGGATCTTAGAGTACTAGATGAAGGATTAGAAGATTAGAATAATGATAGGTACTATCCTCACCCCCTGATGTAGAGGGAGTAGGAACATCCAATGTAATTTTCTCAAGTAAATGATTCTTATTCCTAATATTTTTCTATACAATATCTAATTTTTTTAATATATACTCTACACTTCTATGGTTTTTCCCAACCATTGCTTCAAAGATAACAAAGGTTATAACTCTATGTGGATCAACCTCTTCATCATATTTTTTATTATCATAAATTTCAGTGTCACTATCATAGCATGAAGAGGTAATGAGGGATACTCTATTAATAATAGGGTGGATCCTAACACCAACATCAACCATAGAAGAATTAACATCACAGGTAATAATAGTGGTCAATGAATATTTACAAGCAAGGTAAAATTTTTAGCTGATAGGTCTATAGACAGGTTTAAAGCTTTATTTCATAGCAACAAGATTTTCTTAGGTACTTGGCATTGACTGCACCGAGACATTCACCCCAATTGCCAAAATGAACTCAATCTGACTCACTCTCACCATTATCACATCACATCACTAGGATGTGAAGAATGCCTTTCTTCATAGTGACCTCAAAGAGGAAACATACATGGAGCAACCACAAGGATATGTGGAAGATTCTTCCTTAGTTTGAAAACTTTAGAAATACACACAACACACACACACACACACACACACACACACACACACACACACACACACATGGTCTCAAACAAGCTCCTCAAGCTTGATATGCCAAAATTGACTCCTTTATTCTTTCGATTGGGTTCCCCACATGCCATTCTGATCTGAATGTCTACATTTTACACTAGGATGATTTACTATTGATTCTATTTCTT
This sequence comes from Torreya grandis, assembly GCA_037957365.1. Taxonomy (NCBI): domain Eukaryota; kingdom Viridiplantae; phylum Streptophyta; class Pinopsida; order Cupressales; family Taxaceae; genus Torreya; species Torreya grandis. The sequence goes on along the minus strand of JARHVA010003457.1, from coordinate 1,905,081 downwards.
AGATGTGGATGACCTATTGATCACAGGGAGTTATTCATCCACAATCATAATAGTGAAAACTAATTTGTTTGATAGGTTTTCAATGACTAACATGGGCTTATTACATTACTTCTTTGGGATTGAAATTGATCATTCTGACTTTGGTATCCCTACTACATAATCTAAGTATTTTTTTGATTTTCTTGCAAGGTTTAACATGGCTAAATGTAATCCAACTCAAACTATTTTTATATCTAGTGTGAAGCATGAGGATTATTATCCATCTCCTTTGGTTGATTTTACCTTGTATCGACAGCTTATTAGTATTCTCATCTACCTTACATACACTAGACCTAAATTTTCATATCTAGTGGGCATGGTGTCTATATTTATGTAGGAACCACATGAGTAACCCTGGAAAGCAGGTAAGCAAATTCTCCACTACATTCAAGGTACACATAGTTTTGGGATTCACTATGTAGCAGGAATTAATAATAACTTAGTTAGTTATACAGATTTATATTGGGTTGATGATATTCAAAATTAGAAGTCTAATTTAGGGTATATTTTTTTCATTAGTTTAGGTCTAATTAGTTGGTCAAGTGAGAATCAAAATGATGTTACTTTATCTTTTACTGAGACAAAATAGATAGGAGATGCTAATACTACCACTGAGGTTATATGGCTTGAGGGGATTCTCACTAAGTTTTACATCTAATTTTGATGACTAATAATCATCTTTTGTGACAATCAAAGAATAATCTAGATTTTCAATAGTCATATCCTCCATCAATGGACCAAGCATATCAAGATTCACATGCATTTTATTTAGGAGATCATCCATGACCAATTTATTAATCCCTACTACATCTAGATAATAGAGCAAATTATTGATATATTCACCAAACCCTTCAATGAGAGCAAGAATATTCATTTGTAGGCCCTTCTTGGGGCTTGAGTAGCTCTAACTTCCTCTTCCTTTGGGGTATCATCTCTATGAAATTGGGTACATCACCAGGGATTTTTTATAGGACCCAAGTGTTCTACCCACATAAGCTACACTTAAGGTGGGATGTTAGTGTATCCTTTTTCCCACTATATGGTTTTACCTACATATTCTAATTAGCTTGCTTAGGTTAATAATTGGTCATTAGGGTAAATTTAATTTAAATCATTTTCTAATTTTGAGTTGAGTTGATTACCTTTTTTGGTGACCTAATTACTTATGATATAATGTACCTTCCTATGTACTATTTTGCTAATGAATGAATGAATGTTAATTTAACTTTTGGTTCTAAAGACAAACTTCTTCTATTTTGAATTGTTCTTTAGATTTCATTACACTATGAAATTAGTTTCATTCATTTGACCCTATCCAATTCGATCCTTGATTATGGCCCACTCCTACAATAGTGAGGCCATTCCCACTACTTATATGGATTTTCCCAATGTGTTCCCAATGATCTATTGAAGGGTATCAGTGTATGATTAATTTATTTATAAACATCAAATTATATGGTTTATTTATTCCTATTGATTGGTTTATGTATCCCATTCTATAGTATATGTTCCCATTTGTGTGAAGAATTTTTTTATTTAGTTCTCAATTGATAGTTCATTTTCAAATGTTCATACTAATGGAGGGAATGTTGAATATTCTAATGTTATTACTCACATTAGTTATATGTTAGTAATTGTATTTTTTATATCATATATTTTTATGAGTGAGTTATTTAAATGTGAGTAACAACTCACCTTAGAATATGATTGTGTGAGATATATTTTATGGATTTTGTGCTAGATTATAGATAATGCTTGAATCCTTTCTTTTAGGAGATCGTGCCTATATGTATGTAATTATAGTTCATATATAATCAGTTTTTTACTATGTTATTTTGTGTTAAATATTCCATAATCATATCTTGTATGTTTAGTCGATGACCACAGTGGAGGTTCCTCCATCTATATGTGTAGGAGCAAACATAGGTTTTGCTAATGAAATTTCATATTTACAACAACTCAGTAAGGTATGATAACCTAAAATGTTAAATTGTAAATATGGATATGTTTTGATAGAATTGTTAGCATATAGGATTTCCATTCATGCCAAATATACTTTCAAAATGAAGGCTAATAAGGGAGAATGGATTCTAGGTCTTGCATATCCAAAATTCCTCTATGGTAGTATCGATGCCACAGTAACTAAGGAGTTTATAACCCCAAGAGATATAATCCCCACTCTATTGAAGAATTACTAAGATTTTTTTCAGATGTTCTATGATTTTTTGCATGCAAATTCACTTATTGTTAAAAAAAGAGGCCTTCTTGAGACCTAGGTTTTTTGCTATGAAAGAGGAGATATTTTATCTATTTGAAGGGACTTTAGATAATTTTTTGAGCTTAAGGAAGCAATATGGGTTGTCCAAGTCTGAAATTGAGGTTTTTTTTATAGTGATTCAAGCCTATAACACTCTCAAGGATCACAATCCTTACCTTTTCAGTCATGTTTTAGTCCATTTGAGGCCAATTTACCTTTATAATCATTGATATAACCTCCCAAATCATATTTATTGCCATATTTTTAATTGGGAGAGTGTCATTTTATTGGATCATGACAATGGATGGGGTTTTAACATTATCTAATGATGTAAACCTCTCACAAGGGGATTGTGGAAAGTCTCTCACTTCTCTCCCAAAATAGTATGCTACTACAGGTGTCATAAAGGAACTTAATACATCTGCTACCATAGATATCAAAATAAATAATGCTTAAAAATTGTTTGACAAAATGTCACTAAGATATTTTGGCATCCTACCTCAAGTTCTTACTTTAAATGAAGACCATAAAGAGGTTTTAGAATCTCACAATACATTACAACAAATGGAAGTTCTTTTAACCACCAAATATATAATAGATCTCTTCCAAACAACATGTGCTCTTTGGGATAGAATGGAAAATGAGGAAAAATACAAATTATTTGATCAATTCTTATTTTAAAGAAATGATTTGACAATAGATCAGGATGATCTTAAGGGTCAACCAGTCTCTTCTAAGATGGATTTATTTTACATCAATAACTTCAAATACTTGTGAAAAATATTGAGGGGAAGTATGTTACACTCACAACTAGATCATCAAATATTATTATTACTCTTAAACATAATATTCAACATAAAATAGGTATCCCTTGGGATAAACAATGTGCTACCTATGAGGGCAAACAACTAGAGGAGTATACAAATCCAAATGCTTAAAACATATATAAAGAGTCCCTACCTTTTTTAATTCAATTTTTACATGGAAGATCAAGGGGATATGAAAGACCTTCTACATTAGAACTAGTTTATTACAAGGATGCAAGATGTTCCAAGGCTCCCACCTAATTAGCACTACATGCTGATAAGCCAAACCATTACATTATTGAAAAAAATAGATGAAATAACAAGTGTGGTGGTAAGGAATCATAAGGTAAATGAAATATTTGATGAAATTTAATCTAAAGAAATTATATGCTACTTTAATAGATTTTGGCCTAGGTATAAATAGATGCATCAATAAATTTATACACACTAGTCCAAACAATTGTAGATTCTTATGTGCTTAAAAGGCTTCTTTGTAGTATAAATTACTACCCCTAAAATTTAATAGAAAATATATAAAGAGGGACCATGGTTTTTGGGAAAAGATAGACTCTTTATTACCCCTTAGTTTAAATAATTTCATGCTAACACAATGGTCATTTCCAAATGCTTGTTTGGGTTTGCCTTTCAAATATGCCTCTACCTTTTTCGGCATCCATCAATACTAAAATATATTGATAATACTTTTGGTAGATTTGTAAAATTTGATCATGAATGATCCTGGCAAGGTATTTACACCTTTTATCACATCTCCATGGAGATTGACCTAAATAAAGGATTACCTGAAAGCATTCTCCTAAATTATGGTATATTGACATGGAGTCAAAGGCTAAACTATGAAAATACATCTTCTAGGTTTTTTTTGTCACCAAGTAGGGAATATAAAGGAATATTAATCTCAAACAAGAGGACATGAAAATGTAAAAATATGTTTTACATTCAAACCAAAGAGTTAGTAGTCTTATGCGTCTCAACTATCAAAGGATGGGGATGACAAGAGAATATTAGAATCATAAACTACAAAGGAAAAAAAATATACCAATGAAGGAATATAAGAAAACAATTATGAAGAAAAAATGAATGTGGGGGAATAATCTATAAGAGGAATAAATACAAATAAAACTCAAATTGGAGGGATAAAGTGATGAATCTATAAACTAGCAAAACAAAAGTATATCAATAGGTACAATATTTTGTGAAATTATAAATATTAATTGATTTACATTTGAATGAATAAAAAATCCACATAAAATTATTTAAATAAGCCTCAACTTGAAATTGGATTTGACATGCAAAATTAGAAAATTAGAAAAATAAAAAAAACTAACTAGGGGTAACTACCCATACTCTAAATAACAACTTGCTTTCCATAATAATTTTTACATGTAAATTTAAATGGGAATAAAATTTTAGACATATCTTATATATACTAATTTCATGATGTTTGACAAGTTTCAACTCAAGTTCAAGTCCATTTACAATTTTATTTGATCTCTGCTATTTTTAGTATGACTACAAATGCTATAATGCAATTTTGAATCCCTAGATGATCTTGTATGAATATCCAAACATCTTGAAATTGGCACTAACCATTGAATTGTATTATGGATGAATTATTATTTCCTTTATGTTTTTTTGGGTGTGAACAAGATCTTAATTATATTAATGAGTCAAAAATTATGTCATCCAAAACATAGGTCTCTACATCATAAAGAGATTACATGAGTTAAATACCTCTTAATATAATAAAGAACCTCCCATGGTTGTCTATTTAATAACACAACTTACCAAATTAAACATTGGTTGTAAGAACTCCTCCAATGGGTTAGATAGAGATGGAAAATAAGAAAAGTTAAAAAGGACAAATCGGGGATATTTATATATGATGTAAGTTGGCCTTTTTTCCATGGGAAGAAAATTAGGTTTGTTGATCATTTGTTGGTATGAGCTCTCATTAGCCTAAGGATATTTATATAAATCCTTTTATATGCTATCTAATGGTTATTTTCAACAAAATGCTATTTGTATTATGATATGTACACTTATGGAACATGTTTTAATTCTACATTGGACCAAAAATGAGAATTTTGATTTGGAAAAAATATGGATTTATTTTAATATTTTTTTTTAAATACTTGTGAAAATATATCTAAAATGAATATATTTTCTACACAGGGGTGTTTGATGGTGTTTTATACTCTTGTTCAAATGATCATCAGGGGTGACATGGTATAAGATAATTTCATTTTTTTAATTTAGCTCTTATATTTAAATTATTTAGTCATTTGGTATAAATGTTTATACATGTGATTTTAGGATCCACCCCCTTCCATTATCATGAGAAGGGAATCAACTCTTGGTGTTTCTCACTTCACACTCCTGTGTGTGAAAAACAACCTGCCACTGACCCTATTGAGTGTTAAAATAGAATTGAGTGTGAACACTACATTGTGGTGATTATATGTTTAAATAAAAAAAATTATCATTTTAAAATTTACTTTTGAACTTGCAAGTATGTAAATTTTATGACAATATTTGAATATGAAAAGGTTTAGTTATAGGTGAGTTATGAGCATAAAAGGATCCATAATCTAACATTGGAGAAATATAAGACATCTAAAGGAGCTCCATGTAGGATCAATGCATATAAGGAAGATCCTTTTACTAGAAAGGCAAATAGAGGGAGGATGTTTGATAATTATGAAATGTCTTATATGATATTTTTTTCAATGGAGCATTTAAAATGTAAAGGGACCCAAAAAAATGTTTAAGGGTATAAACATTGGAGCTGTTGATCCCATCCCAAGAAAAATAAGGTGTAGTGTTTGAATAAAGCATAGAAATGTATGAAATTAAGTTTATGACTGAGAATAGATAAATTTTATGAAGATTTAGATGAATTTAGAGTGCTTAAAGGTTAAATAAAGAATAGTGTGGGGTATCATAATTATTGTATATATGAAATTATATGCAAGTATTACAATCATGAAAAATCAGGGAAAATATATCATGGAAAAGAGTCTTGTACCATAATTAGATGTATACAAAATTTTCAATCTTTGAATATTATAAATTATGATATTCCTTATATTTGAGGGAGTATAAGTGCAAAGAGGGAACCCCTTCCTTCTGAATAAATTTATCTTTTTAAATTTGAAGTGGGCACTTGTTTCGTTCCCTATCATATAAGCTAGTCTTTATGAAGAGAGAACCTGAGTTTTGTATCCTTCATTTTTAGTAATTTTGTATATGTATTTTTTACTCTACTACTTGAGTATTATTCAAATACCCTCTCATGTTGAGAGGGTGATGTCATTTTAATTTCACAAATTTCATTGTCCATGTACAAGAAAACTCCACTATCTTTAAGAAAGAATAAGAAATTATGCAAAAGAACAACTTTCAAGTTAGAGGTCTTTTGTAAAACAATGTCCTTCCTTGAAGGGGTATGCTTAATTCTAATATTATTAAGAATTAGACCTAAAATTCCTGCAAATCAACTTTTTTGGATGTTTCCTCACAAGATTATTTAACTTGCATATAAAATCCATACTCTAGTTTAAAATATCATTAACCAAAACATTAAAATTTTATGAACATCAAAAATCAATGAAAATCAAAATTTTAACATTTCATTTGAAATCTAAGTCCACTCTTAAAATTTGATTATTGTTCTCAATCATAATTATTATTTATAAAAAGAAGAGGCACCATCATCATCACACCCTACCATTTAAAATAGTAGTCGTAGATTATTAGACTCAAAATTCAAAATATAAATTAAATATTTTTCAATAGTTATGAGGATTTAGAGTCATATATACAATTAAAAGACATTAAGGGATTTTTAGGTGGTATAAAATTAAACTCAAAATGTTAAGTTGTGGAGCTAAAAGCTTCACTGTTATGCAAATGTGGAGGTTACTGAGTGACATAATAATTGACATCGGTCAGGTCAACCAACATCGGTCATATTTAGTTACACAGCAACTGGCATCGGTTAGGGTTCGATCGACATCAGTCAGATAGGAGCTGATGTCGATCATCTGTGTGTTCCAAAACTATTCTAATTTTAGACGAATAGTGAGTTTGCATGTAAAAGACTAATTTTAGTCTTAAGTCTGCATATCTATTTAAGAGACCCATGGGGCTATATTGTAATTGTATTAGAGGCAACAACAATTGGGTTTATTGTCACAATCAGAGTAGGCAACAACAACCATTGGGTTGATTGTCACTGGAGGGAACAACTCAGTTATTGAGTTGGTTGTAATTGATTGAGAGAGAGAACTCTTGAGGGAGAATTATTGTACACTAAAGAGGTGTGAGAAGAGTGAGATTTCTTCATTGTATTTCCTTTTAGAAGAATGTTAATATAGATTGTATTGTTTTTCGTATCATCTATTCTTTGTTATTTCTAAATTCTAGTTACTTATTACTTCTGGTTTAATTTTGTGTTTAGTTGCTTATACAATAGTAATCAATTGAGCTCTAAGGTACTAACATTTAGTATCAGAGTGAGATACAAGATCTTAACAGGTGGTATCAGAGCAGGTTAGTATTTTTTATTACAGGTTCACTCTCAGGGGTTTCTGATTGAGTGGGAGTAAAGCAATGGTAGAAGAAAGTAAGCTAAGAATAGAAAAATTTAATGGCAAGAATTATCAATTATAGAGGATGCAGATAGAGGATTATCTGTATCAGAAAGATCTATACTTATCGTTGGGTGGGGCTTCATGTAAGCCCACATGTATGCATGATGAAGAATGGAAGGTTCTTGACAGAAAGGCTCTTGGAGCTATAAGGCTGACCCTGGCAACTTCTGTATTTTTCAACTTATCTCAGGCAAAGACAACGATAGAGTTAATGGAATCTTTGGCAAATTTATATGAAAAACCCTCAGCTTTGAATAAGGTATTTCTTATGAAGAAATTATTTAATTTACAAAAGCTGGAAGGTGGATTTGTATATAGTCATCTTAATGATTTCCATGGAATTGTAAATCAGTTAACTTCAGTCAAAATAGTTTTTTATGATGAAATTAAGACTCTCTTAATCTTATGCTCTTTACCTGAAAGCTGGCATAGCTTGGTAATGGCAGTTAGTAATAATGTATCTGCTTCAAATATCTTGAAAGTTGATGATGTTGTTAGTGTAATCTTGAATGAAGAACTTCACAGGAAAAGCACAGGAGAAATATTAGGTAATGCTTTAAGTGTTGAAAGTAGGGGATGGCAAAGAGAGAATGGAAAGCAAGGAAAATCAAGGTCAAAGATAGGCAGTAGATCCAAATCCAAAAATGACAGTATAACCTGCTGGAATTGTGGAAAGAAAGGACATGCAAAGAAAGATTGTTGGTTGAAAGAAGATCAACATGAAGGTAATAAAGAAGAAAAAGATGCAGGTATTGCACAGGATGCTCTCATATTTTCTTTGGATAGTCAGGTAGAATCATGGGTTTTAGATTCTGGTGCTTCTTTCCATGTAACCCCAAATAGAGAAATTTTTCATGATTATGTCCATGGAGATTTTGAAAAAGTTTATTTAGGGGATGGTGAGCCTTGACAAATGGTTGGCAAAGAGAAAGTACAGCTAAAATTATAGATTGGCAACATATGGGTGTTGAAGGATGTCATGCATGTACCCATCTTGAAGAGGAATTTGATTTCTGTAGGGAAGTTGGGTGATGAGGGTTGCACAGTAACTCTCACAGCAGAATCTTAGAAAGTTTTCAAAGGTGCACTTGTATTAGCAAGAGGTAAGAAAGTAGGTACACTTTATCTATCTACTTGTATTACTGATTCTCCTTCTATTTTATCTACTTCACATGTAGATGCAAAGATGTGGCTCTGTAGGCTTGGTCACATGAGTGAGAAGGGAATGGATGTTCTTAAGTCAAAAGGTATGCTAAGCACAGGTTAGAGCTTGTTCACACAAAAGTGTGGGGACCATCTCAGGGAGCTTTTATTGGAGGATCATAGTATTATGTTACTTTCATTGATGATTTTACAAGAAATGTATGGGTTTATTGCATAAAGTGAAAATCTGATATTTTTGACACTTTTAAGACATGAAAAGCCTTGGTTTTCAAGGAAAAGGTGATGGACAGTGATTAGCTCAAGAGGCTGAATAATTTTGAGTAGGGCAATTTGGACAAGGTTATGATCCAAAATGAGCTCATGGGTAAAAATCACCACTCACAAAAAAACACAATTACTGACGTCAGTCAGGTGAGAACCGATGTCGATCAAGTAGGAACTAACGTCAGTCTATTAGAGACCAAAGTCAGTGATGTCAGGCAGGTGGAAATCGATGTCAGTCAAGTTAGTTGCATGGAACCGACATCGGTCAGGTGTAGACTGAGAGATGACCAAGATCGGTCACTGTTAAAATAAAATTTGGGTAGACAGCAAGCTGTCAATGAGTCTCAAACACCCATGTGGAGGTCTGAAAGGGTAAGTAAGCCTCAAATTCATTATTCCCCTTCTTTATACTACTTGTTGCTCACTGATGGTGGAAAACTAGGAAGTTTTGAAGAGGCATGCAGGTAAAATTTAGGAAAGAGTGGGAGCATGGCATGAATGAGGAAATTGATTCCTTGGAAAAGAACCAAACATGGGATTTGGTTGAGTTGCCAGCCAGAAAGAAAGCACTGAAAGATGAATGGATTCACAAGTTAAAGAAAGGAGAGAATGGATAGGTGAGACAGAAGGCCAGGTTATATGGTCTTGAGCAAGCTCCAAGATAGTGGTATTTGAGGTTTGACAGGTTTATGACAAAGAATGGCTTTAGTCAATGTCAATGTGACCATTGTGTTTATTTTATCAGGTTGGATAATGATAGCTACATTATCCTGTTACTGTATGTAGTGTATATGCTTGTTGCAGGGTCACACATGCAGGGAATTATTGAGCTAAAGGTAAAAGTAGCTTAGACATGTGCCAAGAAGGATTTAGGAGGAACAAAGAAAATCCTTGGCATGAGTATTTCTAGAGACACGGAAAATCACAAGTTGATTTTGTCCCAAGAGGATTATGTGAATAAGATAGTGGAGAGGTTCAATTTGCAGGATGCAAAACTGGTTAGCACACCTATGATTGGATAGTTCAAGTTGAGCTATGAACAGTGTCCTAAATCACATGATGAGGTTGAGTACATGGTATGTACTAGACCTGATATTGCCCAAGCAGTGGGAGTTGTTAGCAAGTTTATGGCCAATCCAGGAAAGAAGCACTGGAAAGTAGTTTAGTGGATTCTCAGATATCTGAGAGGGACTAGCAACAGGTATTTATGCTATACAGGGTCAAGCACTTCTCTACATGGGTATGTAGATTCGAATATGGCAAGTGACTTGGATGGCAGGAGAAGCACCACAGGTTATGTATTCACTGTTGGTGGTCGATCTTCAAGATTGAACTTGAAGATGGGGATACAAGCTAGAAACAAATTAGAGAATGTACATGTATAGGTACATGTGTAGCTGTTTATCTCCAAGTGGGAGATTGTTAAGTTGTGGAGCTAAAAACTTCACTATTATGCAAATGTGGAGGTTGTTGAGTGACATAGTAACTGACATCGGTCAAGCCAACTGACATCAGTCATATTCAGTTACATAGCAACCGGCATCGGCTATGGGTCATCCAGCATCGGTCAAACAAGAATCGACGTCGGTCATCTGTGCGTTCCAAAACTATTCTAATTTTAGACGAACAGTGAGTTTGCATGTAAAAGACTAATTTTAGTCTTGAGTCTGCGTTTCTAATTATTGTTTGGTTTGGGATCTATTTAAGAAACCCATGGGGCTGTATTGTAATTGTATTGGAGGCAACAACAATTGGGTTGATTGTCACAATCAGAGTAGGCAACAACAACCATTGGGTTGATTGTCACTGGAGGGAACAACTCGGTTATTGAGTTGGTTGTAATTGATTGAGAGAGAGAACTCTTGAGGGAGAATTACTGTACACCTAAGAGGTGTGGGAAGAGTGAGATTTCTTCATTGTATTTCCTTCTGGAAGAGTGTTAATACAGATTGTATTGTTTCTCATATCATCTATTCTTTGTTATTTCTGAATTCTAGTAACTTATTACTTCTGGTTTAATTCCATGTTTAGTTGCTTATACAATAGTAATCAATTGAGCTGTAAGGTACTAACATTTGGTATCAGAGTGAGCTACAGAATCCTAACACAAAACTCAAAATTCAAAATTTAAGTTTAATTTTTTTCATTAGTTATGAAGATTTAGAGTTGTATATACAACTTGAAGACATTAAAAAAAAATTAGACTCTTGCTAAAAATTTTGATTTTGATTTTTAAATGATTAAAAAGAAGAGGGAAAAAATTTAAATAAATATAAAAATATTTGAGGCAAAAATAATTCTAATATATATATTTTAAAAAAATTAAAAATATTTTAATATTTAAATAACACTTCAATAATTATTATCAATTTTATTTATGAGAAAAATGTACCTACATATCACACAAACGATTGTACTTCAAAAAAATCACTATCATTTATATATAATAATTGTCCAAAGAAAGACGAAAAAGAAAAGAAAGACCCCCAAAATTTAAAAACAAAAATCAATACGAGCCTTCAGAATAGTCAAAGATGAACGTAAATACACTTTAATACCCATGTTCAAAACTAATCAATAAATTAAATGATATAGTGTCCCAAACGGGATATAGTCAATCTCTCAAAAGCATAATCTTTATCCTATAAAACTCTCCTAATTTTCGGAAGTTCCGAAAAGGGTAAAAAATAAATTATCATCTGTGTTTGCTGGAAACATGTATCTAGATATAATACTCTTACCAATCTTTATGATTTTTTCTGCTGAGCATTCTAGCAATGGATAAGATCGGCCCCAACGGCACACGAGCCGATCGTGTCCATTCAAGCAGTTGTCTGATAGTCACGATCTCTCCAATAAGCCAAAGGCCAGCTTTCGCTATTCAAATTCTAGTTGCAATTGCGTGTATATTACTGGCAACGGGTCCCAACCACTCACTAATTGCCACTCTAATAATGCACTAAAATACCAACGATATTATAGCCTTCACCAAATTATTTGACAGCAAGCACGTCAGTGGAGTCTGTGTAATGTGCGCGTTTAACAGCTCTTAATTGACAGACTTGATATCTGCATAATCGGCGGCATATTATGTGATTAGATGGTTTTGTCCATAATCTTTATAAGAAAAAAAAAAAAAAAAAGTTGGGAAAGTATTTCATATTCTTATTCGCATTTCGTAAAAGAAAAGACAAATCAGACGCTAACGTTAAGGTATAAATATCAATTATACTTTAAATACAAATAATTTTTTGGTGGGCTGCTGTCGTAATGTCTGGAGTGTTTCATTTTCAATTCTAATTTTATACTTGATATCTATTTGAAAGTTCGAAAAGTTACGAAGATTGCTATCTGTCGACATTTTTTGGATAAATATGTTGAAGACATCAATATTAATTTTATATATAATATTACCAACAACATTTTTGTTCAAAAGTATATCTCACACTGTGCATGTTTGAATGGTGGGCCAGTGGATATGGGGGGAGTAGCTTCACAAAAAGCACAGACAGCCTTTTCAAAGATCTTAATTCCAAGCAGAAAAGCCATTAAAAGTAACAGTTGTTTTAGAGGTACAAGTTATATTGGATGGGGTGTAATTTTTAATTTTTGGTAAAACAGTTTTTTGTAAAATATTTTAAATATATTTATGGTGAGTTTAATTAATAGAGAAGTAGTGGTGGGGAAAGACAAGGCCATACAAAACATGAAGTAGTAAAATATTTTAAGGTGTATTGGGTAATGATGGTGACTAGAGGAAATGACAAGATGTTTTAAATCATGGACTTAAAGAACCCTGAACAGATATAAGTACAAAGTTTCATGACAGGGCACATCTTTCAATGCAGTTTACAGTTACATCGAACTATTTCAGTTAACTAGTACATTATTAAAACAAGTATCATCTCTTGATGAAAATAGGACTCAGATATCCAATAGCTCCTTTAAAAACATAGAGATTGTATATCACGTACTAATTTTGATGAAACTAAAATTAATTAAATAGAAATCTTGGCTAATTTAACTATCTAAAACAAAATTAAATGACCTTTAAACCAATTAGACCAAAAATAGAAAGGCTTCCTCAATGAAAGATACCACTGTATAATCTAATCAACCAATGCAAGATGTCATATGCAAACAAATATTTCCAAGCTTTTTTCATTATCATTCTTAGTAACACTAATAATAGCCATTGTATTTATAATAGTAGAGCTCATTTCTCTTTATTTCATAAATAAAGGAAAGCAAAATAGTTACCAGTCCATTGCAAACATTGTCAATTTCAGATATTTTGTTGGACTTGGGTTTGAATCCCCACCAATCTTTGCATACTCTCTCTAGTTACTATCATAATTTGATGTATATAAAATTAGGCACCACCTCAGATTTTATAGATTCCTTTATGAATATTGCAAGTATCATACGTAAGATTTTTTATTCCAATTTATGTAACATATTATGTTCTTTGAAATTCTTAAAATAATTTTTACTTAGCATTTAAAACTTCAAAATCTAAAACTACCATCACATTTATGTATTTGTTGGACTCATATATATAGCATAAGTGCATTTCACATCATTTAAGTGCACAAATTCAATTTGAAAAAAAATATTATATAATTTGAAAACTTTTACATTATTACAACCACATAGAATGGAAACTTCAAAATTAAAAAATATCCTTATGAGGGACATAATCTAAATTCTTTGAAAAATAAATATAGGTGATCCTACCATGTAGACAATGCCTAACACATTATCCCTATCAACCATTACTATTATTAAAAAAGGGTGAGACATGTTCGATAATTAATTTATTAGACATACTACTTTTTTTGTGTATGATTAATGTATTTGTGATTTATCCCCTTTACATCAATCATTGCATTGAAATTTATTATGTTCATTCTTTAGTTGGGAAATTCAATTCTAGTGGTTTCATTGTCAGTATTTATATGTGACACATTTTTGTGAAGTATGTGCATAGTGAGGTGGTGTTAAATGAAGAGAGGTGAATTTTGTAGACTTTTTTAAAGTTTGATTAAATTATTAAATGTGAAGGAGATTAAACACATTAATGATAAGAGATTGGATTTTTATAATAATGACTAATAGCCGATATCCTAATCTCAAATGTAAAACCCTCAGCCCACATGGTTTTTCCTCCTCAAGAAAAAATAGATAGTGGTCAATGTCAATGAAGAACATATACAATCAGTGGTCCAAGAGGAACATATGTCAAATTGATGACACACTCTGTAATTGGACCTAGTGTTTGTTTCATTAGCACCATGACAGTCTCATTGAAATCAAGTTTTAGCTTTTAATTTCCTAGAGGATAAACATTTCAATTTAGGTTGTGGATTGATGTTGGCTCAATATTATTTTTAATAGTGATATAGAAGTAAATAATTTGAGTCTCTGAAATTACTTGCGATGTTAAAGATATGCTAGGGACAACCAAAAAAGAGTATTGATATGGAAAAGGTGAACACGTAAAAAGATGTGTTACATTTTAAGGGGAATTTGGCAGCACAAGCCATTAATCTTAAGACACAATGTTCATGTTTATGATGGCTCACATGAATAAGATAACTGGAGTGGTGAAGATAAAATAAGATAATGCCACCCCTGACTATTTATGCTTAAAATAAGGTTTACAATAAAACATAAATGAAAATATACATGGAACTTTAAAAATTAATATTTAAATACCCTGTTATGGTCACAACAAATAAGTACAAATTTACAAGTGACATCAATATAAAAAATGTAAATAAGACATAATATATTAAGGGTGGCAAAAACTTTGAATAAGATTTCTTAGTCAAAATTATACAAAGTGGGCATATCTAATGGTGGGGTCACTCCAAAATTGAATTGTAGTTGTTAGTTGTACATTCAAGTCAATAAAAACCTATTTATTTCTAGTTTATAATTAATACAAGGCTACAAACTTTTAAGGAGTAGAATAAACACAATTTAACTCCAAAATAAATATTTAAACCTAAAAAATAACATTTTACATTGAGAACATAACCCACACATTCTATTTTAATAATGTTTTTACAAGAAATATTATTTCCTTGACCTCTTCCCCTTCGGCATGTCCATTAATTATTTAACTTTATGGTGTTTAAAAATTTCTTTTATATTTTTTTCTTTGGCCAAGAAAAAATACAAGAGATATGGGGACTATATTTGATGGTTGACCCTATGCATGGTGATTTTTTTTATGTAAATTATTTATTCAACATTCCTTTCAAATTCTAGCATAATTTATAGTAGAGGAAGGAAACATTATAAATAATTATTATAGTTATTATAATTCTAATTTTGTTTTACATGGTAAAAGTGCAAACATAGTCATACAACCATTCAAGATATTCCATAAATATACATATTATATGATATGGGTTAAAGGTGGGAAGCTAAATTATTAGTTTTCAATTTAAAAGGATGATTGTAATATAATTCTTTGTTTTTTACGTAAAGAAGCATCTAACATATGATAATTTGTCTCACACAATAATAATTTATTTCAAAGAAGTCATTATAGCTTCCTAAACCCACCACTAAAGTTTAGAACCAATGAATAGGGGTAGTTGTTGTTATTAAGCAATCCAATATTGCTAAGCCCCTGGTTTACTTGCTTTTTTCAACTTTTGGTATTGAATTAGGCCATATAATGAGGTGGATATGACAAGGCACTCTGAACTCAAAAACATATAAGGCCTAGGCCTTGATTATAGACATATGTGGCATACTTATATAAAAGTGTTGCATTCTATTAGATTGTCATTAAGGGGGTGCCATTTTTTGTGCATTCTCTATGAATAATCTCGTAGTAGCATGTCTTTCTATACATTAGTTTTATTTAACATGTATAGGGTAGTGTGGAGCTCTCATATTCACAACAAGTACAATAATACACTTAAACATATTGTATTTTTATTGATAAAATAGATTAATGTTATGTTGGAAGGCATGTTGTTACTTATTTTACTAATAAAAATTAATATAAATTGATTAACACTTTTATTATTATTAATAATTTTGATATATACATAATAATATTAAAAATATGAAATTTTTAGTGCCAAAATCGAAATAATGCAAATTAATATGTGAAAACATTTATGAAGATTTTTTTTATTACAATTATTTATACAAATTAGTTGTTAAAATCAGACAAAAGAAACATGAAAAGTAATATTTATATTTATTATAAACTTTTACTCTTGTTGTATTTTTCATGGCAAAATGTGCTTTAAAAAGAAATGCATTTCTTTTTTTTAAAACAAAAACATAAATATAGTCAAACAGCCATCAAAAGTATCCTTTGGCCCTTTGTACCAGAAGTAACTGCCAAGTTATATTTGCATGCACCCTCCACGATAACTCGGGCCATATGTTTCAAATTCCTCACTCGGGAAATCGTCATCATACATCCAACAGTGCATCCTTTTGTTGCAATATCTCCAATATTTTGTTGATCTCCATGGCTATTGTACGCCACCTCAAAAACTAGCAATATTTTGTTGATCTCCATGGCTATTGTATGTCACCTCAAAAACTAGCATATGATCATTTACTATTCCAATTCAAGGCAAAATTTTGTAGAAAAATATTTAATAATGGCTACTCATCATGGCTTTTGTTATAGGAGTTATTATGACAACTGGTTTTGTACATATTCTTCATTATGCCTTTCAATCCCTCTGTAATGAATGCGTGAAGAGCTTGAAAAAATATCCCTTTTGTTGAATTTATAACTATGCACCATTAGACCTCTAGTTGCAGCGATGACATTTCATCATTTTTTAAAGTAATGGGGTTTGGATTTGTTTTTCAAATTAACAAGGAATATAATTTGTTTTGATTATTTACAATTTTTTATTTAATGTGATGATGCTAATGACCAAATCAGTTTTAGGAATAGATTGAAAATAATAATGGAATTCTTCTTTTCAGTAACTACATTGATTGGTATTATAGTGGAAATTGCAATATCATCAACCTATAATGAAAATTGTTAACCAACTTTTATTGTTGACAGAGTGTTTGACGCAGCCTCTGTGGGAATATTGATTTATATGTCATGGGTAAATTTTCTATCAAAAAATTTCCTTAACTTGCGAACTCAGAACAAAGTAGGGTTTAAAGCGTGGGCATATATTTGTCTTTTATTAGAAGTCGATTAATAAAAGGGCTCAATTCAATCAAATCCAAAAGTTAGTTTCCTTCAAGGAATTACATCAAATTTTAAATTAAGAAAATAAAAAACCTTTTTCCAATTTATTATACTATATATATATATATATATATATGGTATTAAATTAAATTATAAATCATCTCTTACAGATCGTCAAAAATGTAGAAAACGAAAAATTATATAACCACCCACTGGAAGAGTTAAATTATCAATGATTGCCTACATATCACTTGTTTCCTGCCATTCCTCATTCTTATCAATAGAGAATAGCATAGATCAATGCTAATATAGATGCTGAAACACTGGAGTTAAGGCGATGGAGCAAGTTGGTGGTATAACAGTGCATGAATAAATGTCAAAAGTCAAACATACATTTTTTGAATTGGCGATGAATAAAATAAAATAATCTCTATTTATAAACCACCCAATTTCTAATTGTAACCTATCCATTCGACATCTTTAGATATTCCGACGAATCTCAAGACTTTCTAATGTAATGTAATGCTTGCAATATAAATATACAATACTTATATTGCATAGAAAATAATTATACAATCAATTATAATTAGACAGTTACATCTAGGAATATGTCATTTGGAGTGTATCTTGGGACGAAAGAATGTGTTTAATGAAATGCCTGCAATATAAATATACATTATTTACACTGCCAGAAAGTAGTTATACAATCAATTATAATTATACGGCTACATCTAGGAATATGTCACTTGGAGTGGCCTGAGCATAACCATCACCGGCAAATCCTTGAACAACCTGCATGCGACTTCATTCTTGCTCCGCACATGCTTCGAAAATTATTGAACACGCAATCGCCATTACCCAAAAATGTTTGTCGTTTTCTTCTCAGTCAGCTTCACTGGTATCTTGGGGCATACAGATTACAGTATCCAAATTATTTTGTTTGCAAGTGTGTGAGATACATGTACATAAAGCGACCAATAATAGTCACTCGTCTTTTCTCACTATTGGCTGTTGGCATTGGAATTGATTGTTCCATAGCATGCCGGATGCTTCTACATCAAGACAGCCATGCGATTGATCAGACATATCCGTAGAAATTGTTGTCACGTTTGCCTGAGACGCAAAAATGTCTTCTGTGTGAGTTCCAATGTAAAACCGGTACACAATTGCCGTAAAAGCATCTTGCTCGAGCCATGGACACCTGTAGTATACTTCATCCTGCTTCGATTTCGAACCTGCAAAAAAAAACCCTCTAACCCGGCATTATTGACCGCCGTAGTTGCTTCACAGCTTTGCTCATGCAATTTAGCGCTGGTTGGAGGGTCGAACACCGCTAAATTTGAAGGGATATTAACGAGGGTTTTCTCAATGTCATGAATTCCAGTCTGTGGCGGAGACAACAGTTGGATGTGGTCGTCCGACTATTGAAATGGTGGAAGCCGTTTCCTTATTCTTGATCTCCAGAAATTCTTAAGCGCGTTGTCTGTTCGGCCAGGAATCTTTTAAGCGATCAAAGACCATCTACCCATACATAGAGCAAAACATTGGGAACAAAGAAATTGAGTTTCGAAGTAAGATATGTGCATTAATTAAAAGTATGTCTGCATTGTTCTGAAGTAAACTGCGTATCTATATTACAGTTACTGGACTCGCCATTATTAGAAACAAGTTATACTCAGTTTATTTCAGGAGTAAGAAGACTACGAGTTCAGGTTAAAAACATGTTGCCCAGGCGAGCGTGGAGATCCAAAATGAGACGTTCTTCATCCGGGCTTATGCTACCACGCTTGAGATCTGGTCGAAGAGAGTCGATCCACCTCAACCTGCAGCTTTTCACGTATCTTTGAAGCCCTGCATCCACATAAAATTTTATATCATTCAACTTATATCAATAGTTACTTAACATTAAATTAAATGAAATTATGCTGATTTTCAGGAAGAAAGATGTAATAACTCCCATAAATGACTTTCATAAATTAATCTAACTAGAAGAGTAACACCACCTAAGAATGTGCGTAAATGACTTTCATAATTATGTAGTATCATAGTCGTAGCGAGTATCTCTCAGTGTAACCTCGACTAGATACTTGAGTGACATCAAAATAAAATTTCTATGAACCATCGTCAATCATTATGTCATGTATGATATAATGATGATATTCAACAAAACCATATGTGTATATAAGATCATTGTTGGATATATTTTTAGGTCTCTTATGGCCATGAAACATAATAGAAGGCGCTTGCTTTTGTGAACTTGAAACCATGTTAATAATGTTGTCAATATCATATTCAAGTAGAATAGTAGAATGATGTATAGATGTCACCATATGCACATTATTTTTATTCGTAAAATTGTGGTTTGACAATAGATTGTTAAATATTTATAAGCATTGATTAGGCATTGCAATAGATTTATTCGACGTATAATTATGGCCATCAATTGTAATGGTGTTGTCATTAATTATATCGTAAATTTTATGCCTTAATTTTAAACATCAATGAGATGTATGGTTTGAAGCTCAATGATATTCATAAAATTGATTTGGATGATACCCTCTAGGCAATGCTCGAGTTTCATCTGATTGAAATGGTTTTGAAAAAAATCACATTATATTCAAGCAAGCACTTTAATATCTAATGAGGTGAGTCTATTAGTGTTGTAAAATTTAATTTTTTCTTAGGAGAGGGAAAGGTAAGCCTATCATCTAATTATGAAAAGTTACGTTTACCATCTTGACCTCATTCTTAACTTGGAGCTTATGAATGTCAATAGTATTAGCTTTGAACATTATTACTCCATCATATTTGGATGTAGTGGATGTAGAAGTAATAGATTTGTACTTTAACATATTATTATCCATAAGTTAAACCTAACAAATTCATAACACATGGTAAAAACTCATGAAATGAATCATATACATGTTAAACAACACTTTTGCCTTTAATCAAGTTAAACAAACTATTTGACAATATACAAGTTGTTAGGTGACCCCTTATCCAACGGAAGCACAATTGATTACTTTCTTATAAGCAATTAAACACGAAATTATACCAGAACGATTAAGTAACTAGAAACTTGAGACAACAAAGAATTTGAGAGACAATACACACTCTTGTATTAAATATTACTAGAAGAAAATACAATAAGAAAGATGCCACTTCTTCCTCCACCTAAAAGGCTTGCCACACCTTAAGACCTTCTTTCCTCTCTCTCTTGCTCAACCTTAACAACTCTAAAGACTGAGTTGTTATCCCCTCCTTGAATGCTTCAGCTGATCTCCTTGACCTTACACCTGTAGATCTCCTTGACCTTGCTTGCTTCAATGCTTTTACTTACCTTCTTGATAATTACAATACATGCCTTATGGGTCTTTAAATAGGATCCCATGCTTACAAAAATAGAATACTAATTACAATAATTAGACACACAGCTCATGACTTAAATTAGTCCTTTGACATGCAAACACTCGCTTCACTTAACTGACTGTTCGTCAATAGCAGTTCTGGAATCGTCACAGGCGACCGACGTCGGTCCCTATCTGTCTGGTGCTGTCAACGTCGGCCGACTAGCTACCGTTGCCAGTTGCCTTCTGCACTGCATCTAACTGACGTTGGTCATGCTATCGACACCGGTGCTTCTGGTTCTTTAGCATCCTCTTCTTCGTGTCTGCAAACAATTGAAGCTTTTAGCTCCACACCCTAACAATCTCCCACTTGGAGATAAACAACTGCTACTGTACCTATACCTGTACACCATCTATTTTGTTCCCTTGGCTCTGTATCCCTCTTCAAAGTCACTCTTGAAGACCAACCACCACTGAACCTGTGATGCAATACCTGTCACTTATGCCAAAAGAATTTTGTTGCTCCCAAATTCTTCATGACATACTTCTAAACCAACTCTACCCTTAGCTCAGAAAACTCCCTGTATATGAAACCCTCCAACAAGTAACACAATACAGTAACAGGATAATGTAGCTAATATTATCCGAGCTGGTAAAGATAAAATACAATGGTCAAACCTCCATTGCTCTACAGCCTAATCAAGACCATATACCATAGCCTTCTGTCTCATGTGTCCATCCACTCTCTTCTCTAATATGGGAATCCATCCCTCTATCTAGTGCTTCCTTCTAGCTGACAACTCTACCAACAAATACCTGTTTGGCTTTTTTTCAAGGAATCACACTCCTCATCCATGCCAAGCTCCCACTGTTTCTTGATTCTACCTGCATTGCTTCTTCCATCTTCCTAGTTCTTGACTATCAGTAAGCAATATAAAGAAGGTGAACAATGAATATGAGGTTCACATACCTTTTTTGACCTCCATATGGGTGTTTGAGACTCATTGACAGCTAGCTATCCACCCAACATCCATTTTAGTGATTGATCTCGGCCATCTCCCAGTCTGCTCCCGATCGATGTCGGTTCCCTGCACTGACCCTGACTGTCAACGTCGTTTCCCTGGCTGACGCTGGTGTCCCCCCTGCCGACGTCGGTCCTTATGACCGATGTCAAACTTCTCCTGCCCAACTTATCGACCCTCCTGGTCTGCACATGACCGATGTCGGTATCTAGCTAACCGACATCGGTTCCAAGTGACCGACGTCAGCGACTGTGTGTTCCTGTGAGTGATGAAATCTTTATCCGTGAACTCATCTTGGATCAAACCCCTATCCATGCTGCCCTGCTTAGATTTATTTAGCCCCTGTGACTGATCTCTGTCCTTCATCTCCTCCATAAATGCCAAGACTTCTTTGTTCCTGTCAAAAGCATTAAATTTCCTTTTCCTACAATGAACTCTATCTATGCTTTTCAAATCTATACTCATACCTTTTGAATCGAGAACGTCCATTCCCTTCTTATTCATGTGACCAAGCCTATTGTCAGGGTGCACGAAACGCCAGAAGCACACAGTTGATTACCAAACCAAGCAACTTAATATGCGGAAATTAACTAGATACAACAAGTAACTAGAATTCAGAATAACACAGAATATGAGAGACAATACACAACTTGTATTAATAACTTTTATAGAAAAGAATACAATAAAGAAGATGCCACTTCTTCTCCACCACCTCTTCAGAGGTTTTCCACACCTCAAGTGAACAGTAATTCTCTCCTCAAAGCTCTCTCTACTAGGTCCCAACACCCAACTCAAACACAGAGTTGGTGTTCACCTTATACCTGTGCTTCGCGCACTCCACAAGTACTCCACACACTCCACAAGTACTCAAAGTACTTCAAGTAGATCTCCCATGAACCTACAACAACTTGCAATTCAACAGACCATACTTATAGAAGGTACTTCCTTGCCTTCCTCTTAGCTCTCCATGTACTCCACGTACATACCAATGAGTACACACCGTACTTCAAGTAGATCCTACCTGATCCTGCTCTCTGTTGTGTTGCTGTCCTATCTGATCTCCAACCTATAGATCAATACTGGTTCTGCACACCTGTGAACCTTGACCTTACACACACACACACACACCTGCAGATCAACGATCTTACTTACCATGTAGATCTCCTATAAGGGCCATGCTCACTTGATGACCAAGATCATACATACTTGAAGAATCCAGCTGACTCTCCAATCTAGCACCAACACAACTGGTACTGTGGCACTAGGAGGAACGCACCATTGCTCTACCTCACACACCAAAGGAGCTTATAATTATGTTCTCTTACTCCCTAGCACTGATTTACAATACAACCATGAGTCTATTATATAGATCTCATCCAAACAATAATTAGACATCTAATTACAATAATTAGATCCACAGCTCTTAGTCTAAAATTAGCACTAAGCATGCAAACACTTGGTTCGTCAACCAACTGCCCGTAATAAACTCACAGTCGAACCACACAGGCGACCGACATTGGTCCCTGTCCGCCTGGGGGTCGCCGACGCCAATCGATCTCTGATCGACGTCGGTTGCTTCCTGTCTCCTTCCTGCCGACGTCGATTGGCCTGATCGACGCCGGTGTTCATGGCACTCAGCAACCCTTCTGCACCCTCCTCCATATCTGCATCAGTGAAGCTTTTAGCTCCACAACCTAACAATCTCCCACTTGGAGATAAATAGCTGCACTGTACCTGTACCTGTACTCTGTCTAATCTATTTCCTGGTTTGTATCCCTCTTCAAGCTCAATCCTGAAGACAACCCACCACATATCCCATGGTGCACCACCTGTCATCCGAGTACCCTGCCACATTCAAACCTACAAACACATGTAGTGAACCCCTGACCCTGCATGTATACATGTTGCTAGTCCCTCTCAAATCCTTGAGAACCCACTTCCCCGAATTGGCTCCTAACTCTCTGATAGCTCCCACTGCATGGGAATACTCAGGTCTATACCAGACCTCATGTGATTTTGAACATTGTACTTGTCTAGCCCTTAGTGTGCTCCAGCTCTGCATCCTGCATAATGAACCTCGCCAACACCTGATTCACATCAGCTCCCACTGGAGACAGAATCAACCTGTGATCTCCATGCCTCCCATGTCAAAGAATTTCACTGCTCCAAACTCCTCCTGACATGCCACTAAGCTAATATTACCCTTAGCTCAGCAAAACCCTGTATGTACAAACCCTACTAGCAAATATACCATCCACATACAGAAATAGAATGATGTCGTGACTCATCATCCACCTGGTAAGACAAACCACAGTAGTTACCTTGACATTGACTGAAGCCATGCTTCGTCCTCCACCTGTCAAAACCTGTACCACTGTCCTGCAGCTTCCTCAAGACCATATGCCTAGTCTTTCGTCTCACGTATCCATTCACTCTATTCTTTAACTAAGGAATCCATTTGTCTATGTGCTTTCACACCAGCTGGAAACCCTACCAAAACTCCCGTTTGGTTCTGCATCATATCCCTGCCATACTCCCACTTGTTTCCTAGATCCTTCCTACTTTACAATCAGCAACGAGTATAAAGAAGAGGAACAACAAATTTGAGGGCCTACTTACATCTTCAATCCTCCGTATGGGTGTTTGAGACTCCTTGATAGCGTGCTATCCACCCAAAATCTGTTACAGTGACCGACCTCGATCACTCCATAGTCTGCATCCGATCGATGTCGATTCCCATGCGTCTGTCCCTGACTACCGACATTGTCGACGTCGGTGTCCTAATGCCGACGTCGGTCCTCATGACCGACATTGGTCTTACCTACTGTCGACGTCGGTCCTCCTGACTGACGTCGGTCTTACCCCGCCCGACATCACCGGCTCTGGTCTGCACATGACCGACATCGGCACCTATTTGTTCGACGCCGATTCCTCCTGATCGATGCCGGTATCTGTGTTCGCCTGTGAGTGATGACTTTTTACCCGTGAGCTCTTTTGAATCAATATCCATGTCCAAACTGCCCTGCTCAAAAGTATCTAGCACCATCCACTAGTTTCTGTCTTCCATCTCTTCCAAGAACACCAAGGCTTTCCAGTTCTTAAGCCTATCAAATATATCTGTCTTCCGCTTAATAACATGCATCTCCTTCCTGCTCATGTGACCAATCCTACGAAGCCATGTCTCCGCAACAGAAGAAGAATCAGTAATATAAACAAGTAGATAAAGGGTGCCTATTTTCTTACCACCAACTAATTCAAGTGTATCCGCTATGAGAGTTCTTGTGCATCTCTCATCACCCAATCTTTCTGAAGAAATTAGCCATATCTCCAAACCTGGGACCTGCATGACCTTCATCAACACCTGTGTGTTGGCCGCCTGTAATTTCAGCTTCACTTCCCCTTTGCCAATTCTTTGGCAAGGCTCACCAGCTCCTCTACCTGGGCCTGCATGGAAAGAGGCAACCGAATCTTTTATCCAAGATTCAAATTTATCCAAGAAACCTCCCAGAGCATCTTGTGCAACATCACCTGCAACATCTACTTCTTCAGTTTCTTCTTGCTGATCTTCCACAAACCAACAATATTCTTTTACCTGCTCTTTCTTTCCATGGGACCTTAAGTGACCATCTGTGCTTTTCAACTCCTCCATTCTTAGCTTACTTTCATCTATCATTACTTTGCTCCCACTCAATTAGAAACCCCTGAGAGTGCCCTGTAACCAAACACAAAACCTACTTCCTGCAACCTTAGCTCTGATACCACTTATCAGGGTGCACGAAACGCCGGAAGCACACAGTTGATTACCAAACCAAGCAACTTAATATGCGGAAATTAACCAGATACAACAAGTAACTAGAATTCAAAATAACACAGAATATGAGAGACAATACACAACTTGTATTAATAACTTTTACAGAAAAGAATACAATAAAGAAGATGCCACTTCTTCTCCACCACCTCTTCAGAGGTTTTCCACACCTCAAGTGAACAGTAATTCTCTCCTCAAAGCTCTCTCTACTAGGTCCCAACACCCAACTCAAACACAGAGTTGGTGTTCACCTTACACCTGTGCTCCACGCACTCCACAAGTGTTCCACGCACTCCACAAGTACTCCACGCACTTCACAAGTACTCAAAGTACTTCAAGTAGATCTCCCATGAACCTGCAACAACCTGCAATTCAACAGACCATACTTATAGAAGGTACTTCCTTGCCTTCCTCTTAGCTCTCCATGTACTCCACGTACATACCAATGAGTACACACCGTACTCCAAGTAGATCCTGCCTGATCCTGCTCCCTGTTGTGTTGTTGTCCTATCTGATCTCCAACCTACAGATCAATACTAGTTTTGCACACCTGTGAACCTTGACCTTGCACACACACACACACACACCTGCAGATCAATGATCTTACTTACCATGTAGATCTCTTATAAGGGCCATGCTCACCTGATGACCAAGATCATACATACCTAAAGAATCCAGCTGACTCTCCAATCCAGCACCAACACAACTGATACTGTGGCACTAGGAGGAATGCACCATTGCTCTACCTCACACACCGAAGGAGCTTATAATTATGCTCTCTTACTCCCTAGCACTAATTTACAATACAACCATGAGTCTATTATATAGATCTCATCCAAACAATAATTAGACATCTAATTACAATAATTAGATCCGCAGCTCTCAGTCTAAAATTAGCACTAAGCATGCAAACACTTGGTTCGTCAACCAACTTCCCGTAATAAACTCGCAGTCGAACCACACAGGCGACCGACGTCGGTCCCTGTCCGCTTGGGGGTCGCTGACGTCAGTTGCTTCCTGTCTCCTTCCTGCTGTCGTCGGTTGGCCTGATCGACGCCGGTGTCTGTGGCACTCAGCAACCCTTCTACACCCTCCTCCATGTCTGCATCAGTGAAGCTTTTAGCTTCACAACCTAACACCTATTAAGCCACATCTTCGAATCTACAGCTGAAGTAGATAAACTAGAAGTAGAATTAGCAATATAAGTAGACAGATAAAGAGTATCTACTTTCTTACCTCTCGCTAAAACAAGTGCTCCCTTTGTAACCTTCCAAGAATTCACTGTGAGGGTTATTGTGCATCCCTCATCTCCCAACCTTCTTACAGAAATCAAACTCTGCTTCAGAATTGGAACATGCATGACCTCTTTCAACACCCATGTGTTGTCAATCTACAATCTCAGCTGCACTTTCCCTTTGCCAACTATCTGACAAGGCATACCATCCCCTAAATAAAGCACTCCAAAGTCTCCCTATTCATACTCATGGAACAAATCTCTGTTTAGGGATGCATGAAAAGATGAACCAGAATCTAAAATCCATGATCCTACCTAACTATCCAAAGAAAGTATGAGAGCATCCTGTACCATAATATTTGCATCCTTTGCTTCTTCAATACCTGCATGTTGATTCTCTTTATCTCTCAACCAACACTCCTTCTTTATATGTCCTTTCTTTCCACAAAACCAGTAGGTAATACCTTTGGATTCAGATCTCCTTCCTGACCTTGATTTTCCTTGCTCAACCTTCTCCCTTTGCCTTCCCTTGCTTTCTGCACTTGGAGCATTCCCTGATGATTCACCTGTGCTTCTCCTGCATATTTCCTCATTCAAGATCACACTCACAACATCATCAACTTTTAAGATTTTAGAAGCAGATGCAGAATTACTTACTGCCATAACCAAACTGTCCCAACTTTCGAGCAAAGAACATAAAATCAAGAGAGCCTTTATCTCATCATCAAAAACATATTGATTGAAGCTAATTGGTTTACCAAACCATGGAAATCACTGAGATGAGTATGTATCGATCCACCTTCCTGCATTTGCAAAGTAAATAGCTGCTTCATAAGATATACCTTATTAGAAGCCGAGGGCTTTTCATATAAATTCACCAAGGACTTTATCAACTCTTTCATTGTCTTACACTGTGATAAGCTAGAAATCATAGACGATGCAAGGCTCAACCTTATCGAACCTAGAGCCTTCTGATTAAGAACGTTCCATTCTTCATCCTTCATATCTGTGGGCTTGCATGCAACCCCACCCAACGGTAAGTACAAATCCTTCTGATACAGATAGTCCTCAATCTGCATCCTCTAATGTTGATAATTCTTGCCGTTAAACTTCTCCATTCGTAGCTTACTTTTTTTTGCCATTGCTGAACTCCCACTCAATCAGAAAACTGTGTGAATGACCTGTAATAAAAAACAATAACCTGCTTCTTGTAAACCGTAGCTCTGATACCAACTGTTAGGTGACCCCTTATCCAACGGAAGCACAATTGATTACTTTCTTATAATCAGTTAAACACGGAATTATACCAGAATGATTAAGTAACTAGAAATTTGAGACAGCAAAGAATTTGAGAGACAATACACACTCTTGTATTAAATATTACTAAAAGAAAATACAATAAGAAAGATGCCACTTCTTCCTCCACCTCAA
This sequence comes from Torreya grandis, assembly GCA_037957365.1. Lineage (NCBI taxonomy): Eukaryota > Viridiplantae > Streptophyta > Pinopsida > Cupressales > Taxaceae > Torreya > Torreya grandis. The sequence continues at coordinate 1,876,839 of JARHVA010003457.1, read as the reverse complement.
AGGCTTGCCACACCTTAAGACCTTCTTCCCTCTCTCTCTTGCTCAACCTTAACAACTCTAAGCCTGAGTTATTATCCCCTCCTTGAATGCTTCAGCTGATCTTCTTGACCTTACACCTGTAGATCTCCTTGACCTTGCTTGTTTCAATGCTTTTACTTGCCTTCTTGAAAATTACAATACATGCCTTATGGGTCTTTAAATAGGATCCCATGCTTACAAAAATAGAATACTAATTACAATAATTAGACACGCAGCTCGTGACTTAAATTAGTCCTTTGACATGCAAACACTCGCTTCACTTAACTGACTGTTCGTCAACAGCAGTTTTGGAACCGCCACAGGCGACTGACGTCGGTCCCTATCTGTTTGGTGCTGTCAACGTCGACCGACTAGCTACCATCGCTAGTTTCCTTCTACACTACATCTGACCGACGTCGGTCATGCTGCCGATGCCGGTGCTTCTAGTTCTTCAGCATCCTCTTCTTCGTGTCTGCAAATAGTTGAAGCTTTTAGCTCCACACCCTAACAATTATTACTCCATCATATTTGGATGTAGTGGATGTAGAAGTAATAGATTTGTAATTTAACATATTATTATCCATAAGTTAAACCTAACAAATTCATAACACATGGTAAAAACTCATGAAATGAATCATATACATGTTAAACAACACTTTTGCCTTTAAGCAAGTTAAACAAACTATTTGACAATATACAAGTTTTAATTTCACTATCAAGTAGTTGATTTGACATTTTTATATGACTGGTCTTAAATTTAAACATGTATACAATAATGCATTCATTCATTCCTTATTTGATATGAGCAACTTTAAGAGATTTTTTACAAAAAATACACTAAGAAGAGATCAAGTAAATCATGTAATCTATAAATATCTCCCATAGCCAAGGAAGAAAACAAATCTATGTCATATCCCATTATACTCCTAGGAAATAACTCTGTCATAAATAATTTATCATGTTGAGAACTAATACAAGATGAAAATAAACATTTGGTATCTGAGATGGAACCCATTTTCACTAAATGTTGTGAACATTGGCACTTGGAATGGTGGAGACAATGGGTGAAAAATTACTTCCTAAGACAAAGGGTTGTGTAATATCTCATAAGATGAAACAACCTGGCTAGGTTTACTAGATGTTTGAGATAATTGTGAAATTTTTATCCTCGTGTCATTAATTTTAATGTTTCACTACCAAATTAGCATATGTACCATAGGTGTATGACTAACACCAACATGTGTATGCACATGTTACTTTAAATAATTAGTAGTAATATATTATTCATGATTGGGTTTTTACAATGTCCTAGACTAAGAGATTGAATGTATGAATTCTTTGGAGGTATATTGTTAATTGAATTGGTAGGATGAACCATATAAGTCTTACGAATAGATCATCAACCTAAAGGGATATTATAGCACTAAATGAAGGCTTATGAAGATTAGAATCATGATAGGTACCATCCTCATCCCCTGATGTAGAAGGAGTAGGAACATCCAATATAGGTTTCTCAAGTAATTGATTTTTATTCCTAATATTTTGTTATACAACATCTAATTTTTTTAATAAATACTCTACACTTCTAGGGTTTGTCCCAATCATTGTTTCAAAGCTAGAAAAGGTTACAAATATATGTGGATCAACCTCTTCATCATATTTTTTACTATTATAAATTTCAATTCCACTATCATAGCATGAAGAGGTAACAAGGGATACTATATTAACAATAGGTTGGATCCTAACACCAACATCAACCATAGAAGGATTAACATCGCAAGTAATAGCCATGGTCAATGAATATTTATAAGCAAGGTGACATTATTAGTAGATAGGTTTGTAAATAAGTTCAAAACATGTTTGGTAGTAAAGGGATTTTCTTAGGTATTTGGCATTGACTGCACTGAGGCGTTCACCCCAATTTCCAAAATGAACTCAATTTGACTCACTCTCACAATTATCACATTACATCATTAGGATGTTCATCATATGGATTGGAAGAGTGTGATTCATCATAGTGACCTCAAAGAGGAAACATACATGGACCATCCACAGGTATTTGTGGAAGATTCTTCCTTAGTTTGGAAACTTTAGAAATATATCTATAGTCTCAAACAAACTACTCAAGCTTGGTATGACAAATTATACTCCTTTATTATTTTGATTGGGTTCATTAGATACCATTATGATCTAGATGTCTACATTTTATAGTAGGATGATTTACTATTGATTCTAGTTATTAGATGTGGATGACCTATTGATTACAAGGATTTATTCATGCACCATCATAATAGTGAAAACTACATTGTTTAATAGGTTTCTAATGACTAACATGGGGTTGTTGCATTACTTATTTGGGATTGAAATTTATCATTCTGACTTTGGGATCACTATTACATAATCTATGTATTCTTGTGATTTGCTTACAAGTTTTAACATGGCTAAATGTAAGCCAACTATGACTCTTTTTTTATCTGGTGTGAAGCATGAGGATTAGTATCCATCTCCTTTGGTTGATTTTACTTTGTATTAAAAAATTATTCATATTCTCATCTACCTTATGTACACTAGACCTAAAATTTCATATCTAGTGGGCATGGTCTCTAGATTTATGTAAGAACCACATGAGTTACCTTGGAAAATAGCTAAGCAAATTCTCCACTACATTAAAGGTACTCATAGTTTTGGGATTCACTATGTAGTAGGCATTAACAACAACTTAGTTAGTTATACAAATTTAGATTGGGCTGGTGATATTCAAAATCATAATTCTAATGTAGGCTATAACTTTTTCTTGGTTTAGGTCTGATTAGCTAGTCAAGTAAGAAGTAGAATGATGTTACATTATTTTCTATCAAGATAAAATACATAGAAGTTGCTAATACTACCACTGAGGTTATTTGCCTTTAGGGGATTCTCACTAAGTTTGGCATCTAATTTTGATGACTACTAATCATCTTCTATGATAATCAAAGCACAATCTAGATCTGCAAGAATAATGTCCTCCATCAATGGATCAAGCATATCAATATTCACATGAATTTTATTCAAGATCTCATCCATGAGCAATTCATTAATCTCTACTACATCTAGACAATAGAGAAAATTATTGATATGTTCACTAAAGCCTTCAATTAGAGCAAACATCTTCATTTATAGGCCCTTCTTAGGGTTTGAGTAGCTTCAACTTCCTCCTCCTTTGGGGTATCATCTCTATGTACTTGGGTACATCACCAAGCCTTTTTGTTAGGACCCAAGTCTTCTACCCACCTAAGTTACACTTAAGGAGGGTTATTAGTATACACTTTTTCCCACTATATGGTTTTACCTACACAGTCTAATTAACTTTCTTAGGTTAATAATAGGTCATTAGGAGAAATTTACTTTAAGTCATTTTCTAATTATGAGTTGAGTTAATTACATTTTTTGGGTGACCTAATTACTCATGATATAATGTACCTTCCTATGTACTATTTGGATAATGTATGAATGAATTCTAATTTAACTTTTGGTTGTGAAGACAATTTTCTTTTTTTTTGAGTTTTTCTTCATATTTCATTACACTATATAGATTTAGTTTTATCCATTCAACCCTATCCAATTCGATCCTCGATTATGGCCCACTCCTAAAATAATGAGGCCATTCCCACTACTTCTATGGATTTTCCCAATTTATTCCCAATGATCTATAGAAGGGTATTGATGTATGTTTCATTTATTTATGGACATCAAATGATATGAATTTTTTATTCCTGTTAATTGGTTTATGTGTCCCATTTTATAGTATATGTTCCATTGTGTGTGAATATATATTTTTTCTTTAGTTCTTAATTGATAATTCATTTTCACAATTTCATACTAATGGAAGGAATGTTGGATATTCTATTGTTATTAGTCAGATTAGTTATGTGTGAGTAATTGTATTTTTTATAGCATATATTTTTATGAGTGAGTGATTTAAACATGAGTAAGAACTCACCATAGAATATGATTGTGTGAGATATATTTTAGGTATTTTGTGTTAGATTGGAGATAATGCTTGATTCCTTTATTTTAGGATAGCATGCCTATATGTAATCAATTTTGTATTGTGTTATTCTATGCTAAATATTTCATAATCATATCTTGTATGTCTAGTTGATGATCATAATGGAGGCTCCTCCATTTATATGTGTAGGAGAAAACATAGGTGTTGCTAATGAAATTTCATTTATACAATAAATTAGTAAGGTAGAATAACATAAAATGTTGAATTGTAAATATGGATTTGTTTTGATAGGATTTTTAGCATCTAGAATTTCCATCCCTACCAAATATTCATTCAAAATGGAGGCCAATAAGGGAGAATGGATTATAGGTATTGCATATCCAAATTTCTTTAATGGTATCATGGAAGCCATAGGCCTTAAGGAGCTTCGAACCCCCAGAGATAAAAGCCCCACTCCATATAAGAATTTATAATATTTGTTTCATTCATTCCTCTATGATTTTTCACATGCCAAATCATTTATTGTTAAAAAAAGAGGCCTTCTTGAGACCCAATCTTTTTCCTATAAAGCAGGAGATATTTTTTCTATTTGAAAGGACTCTAGATAATTTGTCTAGCTTAAGGAAATAATATGGGTTGTCCAAGTATAAAAATGAGGTTTTTCTAGTGATTCAAGCCTACAACACTCTCAAGGATTGCAAGCCTTACATTTTTAGCCATGTTTTAGTCCGTTTGAAGCTAATTCACCTTTATAATCATCGATACAATTTCCCAAATCATATTTATTTCCATATTTTTAATTGGGAGAGTGTCATTTTATTGGAGTATAATAATGGATGGGTTTTTAACATTATCTAAAGATGTAAACCTCTCACAAGTGGATTGTGCGAAGTTTCTTACTTCTTTCCCAAAATAGTATACCACTATGGGTGTCATAAAGGAACTTAATACATTTTCTACCATAGATATCAAAATAGATAATGCTTAAAAATTGTTTGACAAAATGTCACCAAGAGATTTTGGCATCCTACCTCAAGTTCCTACTTCAAATGAGGACCATGGAGTGGATTTGGAAGCTCAAAAGACATTGCAACAAATAGAAGGTTTTTCAACCACCAAATATACAATGTATCTCTTCCAAACAAATGTGCTCTTTGGGATGGAAAGGAAAAGGAGAAAACATACAAATTGTTTGATCAATTCTCATTTTGAAAGAATGATTTGACAACAGATTAGGATGATCTTAAGGGTCAACTCATCTCCTCTAAGATGGATTTATTTTGCATCAATAACTTTCAAATAATTAGGAAAACTATTGAGGGTCAGTCCATTACATTCATAAATAGATCATCAAATATTATTTTTACTCTTAAAAATAATATTCGTCATAAAGTGGGGATCCCTTGGAATAAACAATGTGTTACATATGAGGGTAAACAACTAGAATAAACTACAAATCCAAATGCCTAAAACATATATAAAGAGTCCCTACCTTTTTTAGTTCAATGTTTGCATGGAGGATCAGGGAGATCTGGAAGACCTTCTACATTAGATCTATTTTATTAAAAGTATGCAACATGTTCCAAGGCATCCACCCAATTAGCACTACCTACTGACAAGCCAAACCATTACACTGTTGAGAAAATAGATGAAGTAGCAAGTGTGGTGGTAAGGCATCATAAGGTAAATGAAATATTTGACGAACTTGAATCTAAAGAAATTATATGTTACTTTAATAAATTTTGGCCTAGGTCTAAAGAGATGCATCAGCAAATTTATACACACTAGTCCAAATAATGTCACATTCTTGTGTACTCAAAAGGATTTTTTGTAGTATAAATTACTACCCCTAAAATTTACTAGAAAATATCTAAATAAGGACCATGGTTTTGGTGAATAGATGCACTCTTTATTCCCCCTTAGTTTACAAAATTTCATCCTAGCACGATGCTCATTTCCAAATGCATGTTTCGGTTCAACATCCAAATATGTCTTTACCTTTTTGGCATCCATTAGTACTCAAAGATATTGAGAATATATTTGTATATCTATAAAAGTTGATCATGACTGACCCTGACAAGGTATTTACACCTTTTATTGCATCTTCATGGAGACCAACCTAAGTAAGGGATTACATGAAAGCATTATCCTACATCATGGTATATTGACATGGATTCAAAGCCTAAACTATGAAAATACATATTTTAGGTGTTTTTGTCACCAAATAGGGCATCCACAAAAATATTAATCTCAAACAAGAGGACATGAAAAGGTAAAAATATGTTTTACATTCAAATTGAAGAGTTAGTAGCCTTATGAGCCTCAACTATTAGAGAATTGAGATGACAAGAGAATATTAGAGTCATAAACTACAAAGGATGAAAAATATACCAATGAAGGAATATAAGAACAAAATTATGAGGAAAAAATGAATGTGGGGGAATCATCCATGTGAAGAATAAATACAAATGAAACTTAAATTATAGGGATAAAGTGATGAATCCTTAGACTAGCAAAGCGAAAGTATATATATAGGCACAATACTCATAATTTTGTGAAATTATAAATATTCATTGATTCCCATTTGAATGAATAAAAACATTACATAAAATTATTTAAATAAGCCTCAACTTGAAATTGGAGTTGACATTCAAAATTAATTTTTTTTTTTAAATAATAAACTAACTAGAGGTAACTACCCATACTCTAAATAACAACTTATTTTCATTATTACTTTTGCATGCAAATTTAAATGGGCATAAAATTTTAGACATATCCTATAAATAAAAAATTTCATGATGTTCAACAAGTTTCAGCTCAAGTTCAAGTCCATTTACAAATTTATCTGATCTTCTCTATTTTAGCATGACTACAAATACTAGAATGCAATTTCAAACCCCTAGATGATCTCGTGTGGCTCTCCAAATGTTTTATAATTGGAACTAACTATTGAAGTAGATTATGGATGAATTATTCTTTCCTTTATATTTTTTTTGGTGTGAACAATAGCTTAATTATATTAATGAGTCAAAAGTTATGGCATCCAAAAGATAGGAATTTGCATCATAAAGAGATTACATGAGTCAAATGCCTCTTAATATAATAAAGAACCACCCATGGTTAGTTATTTAATAACACAACTTACCAAACTAAAAATTGGTTGTAAGAACTCCTCCATGGGGTTAGATAGAGATGGAAAATAAGAAAGGTAAGAAAGGATAAATCAAGGATATTTCTATATCATGTAGGTTTGCCTTTTTTCCATAGGAAGAAAGTTAGGTTTGTTAATCATTTATTGGTATGAGCTCTCATTAGCCTAAGGATATTTCTATATATCCTATTATACGCTATCTAGTGGTCATTTTCAGTAAAATGTTATTTGTATTATGATATGTGCACATATGGAATGTGTTTTAATTCTACATTGGAATAAAAATGAGAGTTTTTCTTTGGAAAAAATATGGATTTATTTTAATAATTCTCCTCGATTCTTTTGAAAATATATCTAACAAGAATATATTTTCTACACAAGGGTGTTTGATGATGTTTGATACTCTTGTTTAAATGATTATCAGGGGTGACATGGTACAAGACAATTTCATTTTTTTTTTTAATTTTGATATTATATTTAAATTATTTAGTCATTTGGTATAAATGTTTATATATGTGATTTTAGGATTCATCCCCTTCCATTATCATGAGAAGGGAATCAACTCTTGGAGTTTCTCCCTTTCACACTCCTATGTGTGAAAACCAACCTGCCACTGACCCTATTTTGTGTTAAAATAAAATTGAGTGTGACCACTAGATTGTGGTGATTAGATGTTTAAATAGTTTTTTATCATTTTAAAATTTAATTTTGAACTTGCAAGTATGTAAATTTTATAACAATATTTTCATATGAAAAGGTATAGTTATAGGTGAGATATGAGTATAAAAAGATCCATAATCTAACCTTGGAGGAATATAAGACATCTGAAGGAGATCCATCTAAGATCAATGCATCTAAGAGAGATCCTTCTATGAGAAAGGCAAATAGAGGGAGGATGTTTGATAATTATGAAATGTCTTATATGATATTTTTTCTACACACATAAAGCATGACCAATGTAAAGAGACATAAAAAATGATTAAAAATATAAACATTAGGACTGTTGATCCCATCCCAAGAAAAATAAGGTGTAGTGTTTGACTGGTAGCATAGAAATGTATGCAATTAGGTTTATAACTAAGAACTGATAAGTTTAATGAAAATTTAGATACATTTAGAGTGTTTAAAGTTTAAATTAAGAGTAGTATTGGGTAGGATAATTCCTATATACATGAAACTATGCGTAAGTATTGCAATCATGAAAAATTAGGGAAAAGATATTATGGAAAAGGGTCTTGTACCATAATTAGGTGTCTATAAATTTTTCTATTTTTGAATATTATAAATTATGATATTCCTTATACTTGAGGGAGTATAAGTGCAAAGGGGGAACCCCCTCCTGCTGAATAATATTGTCTCTTTAAATTTGAAGTTAGAACTTGTTTCATTCCCTATCATATAAGCTAGTCTTTATGAGAAGAGAGCCTAAGTTTTGTAGTCTTCATTTTTAGTAATTTTGTATATGTGTTTTTTACTATACTACTTGAGTCATCTTCAAATGCCCTCTCATGTTGAGAGGGTGATGCCATTTTAACTTCATAAATTTCATTGTCCATGTATTAAGTACCAGAAAACTCCACTATCTTTAAGAAAGAATAATAAATTATGCAAAAAAATAATTTCCAAGTTAGAGGTCTCTTGTAAAACTATGTCCTTCCTTGAAGGGGTATGATTAGTTCTAATCTCATTAAGAATTGGACCTGAAATTCCCACAAATCATCTTCTTAGGATGCTTCCTCGCAAGGTTATTTAAATTCATATAAAATCCATACTCTAGTTTAAAATATCATTAACCAAAATATTAAGATTTTATTGAGAACACCAAAAATCAATGACATTCAAAATTTTAACATCTTATTTGAAATCTAAGGCCACTCTTAAAATTTGATTATTGTTCCCAATCGTAATTATTATTTATAAAAAGAAGAGGCGCCATCATCATCACACCCTACCACTTAAAACAGTAGTAGTAAAAGATTAGACCTAAAATTCAAAATATAAATTAACTATTTTTCAATAGTTTTGAGGATTTAGAGTTGTCTATACAATTGGAAGACATTAAGGGATTTTTAGGTGGTATAAGATTAAAATCAAAATTCAAAATTTAAGTTAATTTTTTTATTGGTTATGAAGATTTAAAATTGCATGGTTATGAAGATTTAAAATTGCATATACAACTCAGTAAAAGATTTTTAGGTACTTGTAAAAAAAATTGATTTAGATTTTTAAATTATAAAAAAGAAGAAGAAAAGAAATGAAATAAATATGAAGATTTTTGAGGCAAAAATAATTCATATATATATATATATATATATATATATATATATATATATATATATATATATATTTAAATAACACTTAAATAATTATTATCAATTTTATTTACAAGGATAATGTACCTACATAACACACAAAAGACTGTACTTTAAGAAAATCACCGTCATTTATATATAATAATTGTTGAAAGAAACGTTAAAAAGAAAAAAAGAAAAACCCCCAAATTTATTTCTAAAGCAAAAATCAATACGGGCTTTCCTTCCTGATTCTATTTAATATAAAATTCAGAATAGTCAAAAGATGAAAGTAAATACACTTAAATACCCATATTCAAAACTAATCAAAAAATTAAATGATATAGTGTCCCAAACGAAATATAGTCAATCTCTTAAAAGCATAATCTTTATCCTACAAAACTCTTCTAATTAGAAGTTCCGAAAAGGGCAAAAAATAAATTATCATTTGTGTGCTGGAAACATGTATCCGTATATAATACTCTTCCAATCTTTATGATTTTTGCTGCTGAGCATTCTAGCAACGGATAAGCTCGGCCCCCACGGCACAGGAGCCAATCGTGTCTATTCAAGCAGTTGTATGATAGTCACGATCTCTCCAATAAGCCAAAGGCCGGCTTTCGCAGTTCAAATAATAGTTGCAATTGCGTGTATATTTCTGACAACGGGTCCCAACCACTCACTAATTGCCACTCTAATAATGCACTAAAATACCAACGATATGATAGCCTTCACCAAATTATTTGACAGCAAGCACGTCAGTGGAGTCTGTGTAATGTGCGCGTTTAACAGTAATTGACAGACTTCATATCCGCATAATCGGTGGCATATTTTGTGATTAGATGGTTTTGTCCATAATCTTTATAAGAAAAAAAACAAATTAGTTGGGAAAGTATTTCATATTCTTATTCGCATTTAGTAGAAGAAAAAGACAAATCAGACGCTAATGTTTAGGTATAAATATCAATTATGCTTTAAATACAAATAATCTTTTTGGTGGGCTGTTGTTGTAATGTCTGATAGAGTTTCACTCTCAATTTTACTCCTATATTTGATATTCATTTGAAAGTCTTGAAAATTTATGATACAAATTTTCCAGATAAATATATGTAAAATATTTATATTAATTATCTATATAATATTATTGATAATAATTCTGTTCAAAATATATTTCACACTGTATATTTGAATGGTAGGTCAGTAGTTATAATGGAGTATCTTCACAAAAAGTACAGACAGCCACTTCAAAGATTTTAATTCCAAGTAGAAAAGCTAATAGAACTAGCAATTGCCTTAAAGATGCAAGTTACACCGGGAGTGTTTAATTCTCTTTTTTTAGTAAAACAATATTTTGTAAATTATTTTAAATATGTTTATATTGAGCTTAATTAATGGGAAAGCGGTAGGTAAGGGTAAGGTTATACAAAACATGAAAGTAGTAAAATATTTTAAGATGTGTTGGGCAATGATGGTGAAAGGAAATGATAATATATTTTAGGTGATGGACTTATAAAAGCCTAAATAAATATACGTGCAAAGTTCCATGACATGTCACATCTTTCAATGCAATTTACAATTACATCAAACCATTTCAGTTACCCTATACATTATTTAAACAAGTGTCATCTCTTAATGAAAATAAGAGTCAGATATCCAATAGCTCCTCTAAAACCATAAATATTGTATATCATGTGCCAATTTAGACAACTATATAATCTAATCATTCAAAACAAGATGTCATATGCAAATAGATATTTCCAAGCTTTTTGTATTATCATTCTTAGTAACACTAATAATAACCATTGTATTCGTAATAGTAGTAACCATTTCTCTTTATTTGGTGAATGAATGAAAGACAAAATAGCTACCAATCCACCATAAGTCTTGTCAATTTTGAGTACTTTGTTGGACATGGTTTGAATCCCACCAATCTTTGCATACTCTCTCCAATTACTATCACAGTTTGATGTATCTAAAATTAAGCACCACCCCAAAATTTATAAATTCCTTTGTGGATGTTAAAAGTGTCATGGATAAGATTTTTTATTCCAATTTATGTAGCAAACTATGTACTTTGAAATTCTTAAAATAAATTTTACTCCACCTTTAAAACTTCAAAAGCTAAACTATTTATGATGGTAGTATGGGTGATATTTATGTTTTTGGTGGACTCTTCTATGTAGTGCTAGTGCATTTCACATCATTTTAAGTGTACAACTCTGATTTGAAAAAATTATTATATGATATTGAAAACCTATACATTACTACAAACTTAAATTTTTTCCTTATGAGATACATAATCTAAATGCTTTGAAAAATAAATGAAGCTACTACTACCATGTAGACAATGCCTAACACATTTCCCTATCAACCACTACTATTATTAAAAAGGTAGAGACATGCTACATAACTAATTTATCAGACACATTGCATTTTTTGTGTATGATTAATGTATTTGTGATTTATCCCCTTTACATCAAGAAATGCATTGCAATTTATTGTGTTCATTCTTTAGTTGGACAATTTACTTCTAGTGGTTTTATTGTCAGTATTTATATGTAACACATTTTTTTGAAGTGTGTGCATGGTGAGGTAGTGTTAAATGAAGAGAGGTGAGTTTTGTAGACTTTTTCAAGGTTTGAGTAAAGTTTTGAATGTGAAGGAGACTAATCACATTGATAAGAGATTGGATTTTTCTAACAATGAGTAATAGTTGATATCCAAATCTCAAATGGAAAACCTTCATCCCACATGGCTTCTCCTCCTCCTCGAGAAAAAATAAATAGCGGTCAATGTTGACAAGGAACATATATAATTAGTGGTCAAAGAGGAACATATTTCAAATTGATGACATGTTCTATAAGTGGGCCTGGTATTTATCTCATTAGCACCATGACAGTCTTATTGAAACCAAGTTTTAGCTTTTAATTTCCTAGAGGATAAGTATTTCAATTTAGGTTTTGGATTAATGTTGGTGCAATGTTATTTTTGATAGTGTTGTAGAAGTAAATAATTTGAATCTCTGAAATTACTTGCAATGTTAAAGATGAGCTAGGGAGAACCAAAAATGGGTATTGTATTAGAGGAGGTGAACACATAAGAAGACATATTTGATTAGAGGGGGAATTTAGTAGCACAAAGCATTACTCTCAAGATGTAATGTTCATGTTTACGATGGCTCACATGAATAAGACAACTAGATTGGTGGAGAGAAAATAAGATAATGCCACCCTACTATGTATCTAAGGATATGATATATTAATGTACATGGGTTGATGGAGATGCCGATATGTGGCACACATCCCCTTAGTTATATGGGTCTAATATATTAGGACAATGGAGTAACTTGTGGAATTAACGCATTGGGTAATGGTCAGCCTACATTGGGATTAGGACGTTACCCATCCATTAGAGGTCTATATAAAGGAGGTGAATATCATTGTAAAGGTATCAATTAAGCATTGAGTCTTCTATTGTAAGGGGATATTGTAGGTTGTTCCCTGGAAGAGACATTTTGGAGTTATTCCTTCCTAAAGGAGTATTGTTGGTGTTGCCCTACCTTAAGGGTATTATGCATATATTAAATATTTGAACATCTTCATCCACAAATATCTATTGTGTTGAATTGATACACATTTATTCTGCATTATTTCTAAATATTATAAGTGTGGATCATAACAATTCCATCAACCCATATTCATTAATATATCATATCCTTAGGTACATAGCACACCCCTGATTATCTTTGCCTAAAATAGGGTCTATAACGAAACATAAATGTAGATATGAAAATTTAAAAGTTAATAATTAAATATCCTACTATGGTCACAACAACATAAGTACAAATTTACAAGTGACATCAACAAAAAAAAATGTAAATAAGAGAAAATATTTTAAGGTTGGTCAAAACTTTAAATAAGATTTTTTATTCAAAATTATACAAAGTGGGAGTATTTGATGGTGGGGTCACACCAAAATTGAATTGTAGTTGGTAGTTGTGCATTCAAGCCAATCAAATACAAGGTTTTAAACTTAAATTAAGGAGTAGAATAAACATAATTGAACTCTAAATTAAATCCTTAAACCCAACAAAAAACATTCTACTTTGAAAGAACAACCCATACATTTCATATTAATAAAAAATTTACAAGAAATAATATTTCTTTGGCCTCTTCCCCTTTGTCATGTCCATTAATTATTGAACTTTGTGGTGTTAAAAAGGGTCTCTTGTATTTTGTTCCTTGGCCAAGGGAAATACCAATATACACGGGGACTATATTTTACAATCAACCCTATGCATGATGAATTTTTAATGACAATTATTTATTCAACATTCCCTTCAAATGTTAGCATAATTCATAGTAGAGAAATTTAAATTTATAAAAAAAATTATATTTATTATAATTTTACTAGGAAAAAATGCAAACATGGTCATACAACCATCCAACATAGTCCATTAATATACATATTATAAAAATCCTACCTAGTATGATTTGGGTCAAAGGTGGGAAGCTAAATTATTGGTTTTCAATTTAAAATGATGATTGTATATTTCCTTTTTTTATGTAAAGAAGCATCTAACATATTGATAATTTGTCTCACGAAACAATAGCTTACTTCAAAGAAGCCATTATAGCTTCCTAAACCCACCACTAAAGTTTAGAATCAGTAAATACGGGGAAGTTATTGTTGTCAAGCAATCCAATATTGTCAAGCCACTAGGTTTAATGCATTTTTTCCGCTTTTGGTATTGAATCAGGCCATAGCATGAGGTGGATATGACAAGGTACTCTGAACTTTAAAAAATATAAGGCCTAGGTCCCAATCATATACATATATGGCATACTTATATAAAATTTGTGCAATATATTAGGTTGTTATTAAGGGGGCACCATTTTTTGTGCATACTCTATGGATAATGTTGTAGTAGCACATCTCTCTATACAATAGTTTTCTTTGACATGTCTAGGGGAGTGTAGAGCTCTCATGTTCACAACAAGTCCAACAATACACCAAAACACTTTGAATTTTTATTGATAAAATAAATTAGTGATATGTTGGGAGGCACTGGTTACTTATTTTACTAAAATAAATTAATATAAATTGACTAATAGTTTTGTTATCATAAATGAATTTGACATATAACATAATAGTATTAATAATATGAGGTTTTGTAGTACCAAAATTAAAACAATGCAAATTAATATGTGAAAAAACCTATAAAGAATTTTTTGATTACAATTGTCTATACAAAATTACCTTTAAAATCAGATAGAGGAAACATGAAAGGATATATATATATATATATATATATATATATATAAGGATATATATATATATATATATATATATATATATATATATATATATATATATATATATATATATATATATATATATATATATAATAATGTGTTTTAAAAATAAATGTATTTTTTGGTGGAAAAAAACTATAAATATAGTCAAACACTGATCAAAATTATCCCCTAGCCCTATGTGCCATGTCCACACCAAAAGTACTCAGGCCAAATGCTTCCAATCCTTCACTCGAGAAATCATCAGCATACATCCAACAATCCATACTTTTATTGAAATATCTCCAATATTTTGTTAACCTCCATCATTACTGTATGTCACCTCCAAACCTAGCACATGACCACCTACTAGTCACATTCAAGGCAAGTTTTGTAGAAAAATCCTTAATAATGGCTAGTATTCAGGGC
Organism: Torreya grandis; assembly: GCA_037957365.1. Lineage (NCBI taxonomy): Eukaryota > Viridiplantae > Streptophyta > Pinopsida > Cupressales > Taxaceae > Torreya > Torreya grandis. Next base: position 1,861,668 of record JARHVA010003457.1, on the reverse strand, counting down.
TTTTGATATAGGAGTTATTATTGCATCTAGATTTGTGCATATTCTCTATGATGCCTTTGAATCTCTTAGTAATGAATGCATGTAGAGCTTGGAAAAAAAATCCTTTTGCTCGATTTATAGCTATGTTGGCGATTGTGTGTAGTCTTATAGTAGACGCCATGGCTATTGGATATTATCAACATGCTCACCTTAGGAATAATACACCCATGGTTGGCATAGAAAAAATGTCTATGGCATAGGCTAGCTATAGTGGGGAGTTAGAACATCACAACCATATTCATACGCATGGTGGCACCCATGGATACAACACCACTGCTGAAGACTTTGTTTCATCTTTGTGGTTCCACTATGTTATTTCTCAAGTAAATATAGAAAACCCCCTCAAATATGTGTGTGTGTGTGTGTGTGTGTGTGTGTGTGTGTGTGTGTGTGTGTGTGTTTTTTTAATTTATCTTCCATCATTTTTTTATGAATATTGATTTAGTATTACATTTTGGTTTCAATTGAGTTTGTGTTAATTTTATACTCTTGTAATTTTATATAATTGAGTAATTCACTGACTTGTGGAGAAGGTGTTAGAGCTTGGAATAGTTTCCCACTCTGTTATCATTGGAATATCATTAGGGGCATTTAAAAGTCCATGTACCATTAGAGCTCTAGCTGCAGAGATGACATTTCATCATTTTTTTTTTTTTTTCAAGGAATGGGGTTTGGATTTGCACTTAGCAAGGCATATAGTTTGTTTTGATGATTTACAATTTTTATTTAATGTGATGATGATAATGAACAAATTAGTTCCAAGAATAGATCAAAAGTAATAACGGAATTCTTCTTTTCAGAAACTACACTGATTGAAATTGTAGTAGGAATTGCAATCTCATCAACCTATAATGAAAATTGTTAACCAACTCTCATTGTTGAGGAAGTGTTTGACGTAGTCTCTATGGGAATCCTGATTTATATGCCATGTGTAGATTTTCTAGCAACAAATTTCTTTGACTCGCAAATGCAAAGCAAAGCAGGGTTTAAAATGTGGGCATATATTTGTCTTTTATTAGGAGTCGTTTGCCAAATGGGCCTAATTCAATCAAATCCAAAAGTTTGTTTCCTTCAACCTAAGTAAAAAACTACATCAAATTTTAAATCAAAAAAACAACGAACCTCTTTCAAGCCTAGAAAAAAGTTATACATAGTAAATATATTAAACTATTTTTTTTTTTTTAATTAAATTAAATTATAAATCATCTTTTACAAATCGTCAAAGATCCAGAAAATACAAAATTATATAACCACCATGAGAAGAGTTCAATTATCAATGGTTGCCTACATATTGCTTGTTTCATGTTATTCCTCATTCATGTCAATAGAGAATAGGATAGATCAATGCTAATATAGATGCTAAAACAATGGAGTTATGGTGATGGAGTAAATCGACGGCATAACAATGCATACACAACACCTATCAATGGATAAATGTCAAGTTACACACATATTTTTAGAATTGGCAATGAATAAAATAAAATAATCTCCAATTGTAAACCACCCAATCTCCAGTTACAACCCACCCATTCGACATCTTTAGATACTGTGACGAATCTCGGGAATGTGCCTCAAATGTAAATATTCATTGTTTACACTACTAGAAAATAGTTATACAATCAATTGTAATTATACGGCTACATCTAAGAAAAGATCATTTGGAGTGTATCTTAGCCTGAGTGGAACCATCATCCACAAATCCTTCGACCACTTTGACATCGACTACCTGCATCTCGACCCTGCAACCTCCCCGCCTGCGACTGCTTCGACCTGACCACTCTTGCTACGCACATGCTTTGAAAATTATCTGTCAGCTTTTTATCCGTGCAGGTTAAGCCACAGATTACAATATCCAATTTTTTTTTGTATGCAAGTGTGTGAGATACATACACATAAAGCGACAAATAATAGTCACTCGTCTTTTCTCACTATTGGCTGTTGCATTGGAATTGATTGTTCCATAGCATGCCGGATGCTTCTATATCAAGACAGCCATGCGATTGATCAGACATATCCGTAGAAATTGTCGACACGTTTGCCTGAGACGCAAAAATGTCATCTGTAAAATTGGTACACAGTTGCCGTAAGAGCATCTTGCTCGAGCCATGGACACCTGTAGTATACTTCATCTTGCTCCCATTTTGAACCTGCACAAAAACCATCTAACTCGGCATTATTGACCGCCGTAGTTGTTTTACAGTTTTGCTCATGCAATTTAGCACTGTTTGTGGAGTCGAACACCGCTAAATTTGGCGGGATATTAACGAGGGTTTTCTCATTGTCATGAATTCCAGTCTGTGGTAGAGACAACAGTTGGATGTGGTCGTCCGAATATTGAAATGGTGGAAGCCGTTTCCTTATTCTTGATCTCCAGAAATTCTTAATCGCGTTGTCTGTTCGGCCAGGAATATTTTCAGCGATCAAAGACCATCTACCCATAGATAGAGCAAAATATTGTGAACAAAAAAATTGTGTGGAAGTAAGATATGTGCATTAATTAAAAATATGTCTGCATTTTTATGAAGTAAACTGCTTATCTATATTAGAGTTACTGGACACCCATTATTAGAAAGAAGTTATACTCGGTTTATTTCAGGAGTAAGAAGATTACGAGGTCGGGCTCAAATACCTGTTGCCTAGGCGAGCGTGGAGATCCAAAATGAGACGTTCTCCATCCGAGCTTATGCTACCACGCCTGAGATCTGGTCGAAGATAGTCGATCCATCTCAACATGCAGCGTTTCACTTATCTTTGAAGCCCTGCATCCACATAAAATTTTCTATAATTTAACTTATATCAATGGCTAATTAACGTTAAATTAAATGAGTTTATGCTGATTTTCAGGAAGAATATATATATATATATATATATATATATATAATATAAATATAAATAAGCATAAGTTACATATATATAATTTGCTTGGAATCCTTCGAATATTACATTTTAAATATAGCATGCATTTTATATATATAAATAAAATGCACCTTATATTTAAGGTGTAATATTGGGAGGATTCCAAGCAAGTTATAACTCCATTCTAATGCATATTATAATATAAGATATAATATTATGAGGATTTTTAATGGAAGTTATAACTTCCATTAGAATGTAATGCATGTTACATTCTTATGTATGTTAGGATGAAGGTTTCGATATATAATATTATCATTAAGTAGTTAAGGACAATTTTTAGAATGGGATAAACAATTAAATAAGGTAGGGCAATGAAACATAGCAATTAACATAAATCAAGTAGTTATAAGAATGCCAATAAAAGAGAAGGTAAGTGCTAAGGAGTTAAATATATAATATAGAAGAATTTAATTAAACTTTCGAGAGGAAACATATGGAATGCATAACATATGGAAGAAAGAAGATATGTATCATAAGAAGGTTATAGTACAATAAAGATGTATCAATGAAGTTTTGTTTGCAGAAATGCATCTAGAAGAGTAATACCACTTAAGGCTGTGTGTAAATAACTTTCATAATTGTATATTATCATAGTCATACCAAGTAAATATCTCTAGTATAGCCTTGACTAGCTAAAAGTGACATCAAAATAAGTTTTTCAATAGAACCATTATTAGTTATAATGTCATGTATGATATAATGACGATATTCAACAAAACTATATATGTATATAGGACCATTGTTTGATGCACTGCAAGGTATCTTGTGGTCATGAAACATTATAGAAGGCAGTTGCCGTTGAGAACTTGAAACCATGCCAATAATGTTGTCAATCTTATACTTAATTAGAATAATAGAATGATGTATAGATGTCACCATATGCAAATTATTTTGCTTCTTAAAATTATGGTTTGGCAATGGATTGTTAAATATTTACAAGCATTGAGTGGGCATTGCAATAGATTTATTAAATGTATAATTATGCCCATCAATCATAATGGTGTTGTAATTTATTAAATGTATAATTATGCCCATCAATCATAATGGTGTTGTAATTAATTGTATCTTAAATATTATGCCTTAAGTTGAAACATCGATTATTTGTATGGTTTGAAGCTCAATGATATTCATAAAATTGATTTGGACGATACCCTCTAGGCAATGCTCAAGTTTTATCTTATTGAAATGGTTCTAGAAAAAATTCACATTATATTCAAGCAATCACTTTAATATCTGATGAGGTGGGTCTAGTAGTGTTTTAAATTTTATTTTTTCTTAGGAAAGAGAAAGGTAAGCCTATCATCTAGTTAAGAAACTATGTTACCATCTTGACTTCATTCTTAACTTATAAATTATAAATGGCATTAGTCTTAACTTTGAACATTATTTCTCCCTGATATTTGGATGTACTAGCTATAGAAGTAATAGATTTATACTTTGACATATTATCATTCACATATTTAAGCTCAAAAATTCATAGCACATGGCAAAGCTCATCAAATTAATCATATGTGTTAAACAAGAATTTGCCTTTAAGTAGGTTATGGAAATTATTTAAGAATATACAAGTTTTAATTTGACTATCGAGTAGATGATTTGATGTTTTGGTAAGAATGGTCTTAAATTTAAACATGTATACAATAATGCACTCATTTGGTCCTTGTTTAATATGAGCAATTTGAGAGATTTTAAAAAAAGATGCACTAAGAAGAGATCAAGTAAATCATGTAATCTATACATAGCTCCCATAGCCAATGAATAAAACAAATCCACATCATATCCCATTAGAATTTTAGGAAATAACTTTGTCATAAACCATTGATCGTGTTGAGAACAAATATAAGATGAAAATAAAGATTGATATCTAAGATGGAACACCATTTTCACTAAATGTTTTGAACTTTGGCACTTGTAATGATGGAGTTAAGTGGTGAAAAAGTACTTCCTAAGCCAAAGTGTAGTGTAATATGTTGTAAGATGAAACCATGTGGTTAGGTTTGCTAGATGTTTGAGATAATTAAGAAATGTATAGCCTTGTGTCATTAATTTATTATTGAACTACTAAATTTTTAGATGTACCAATAGGTGTATGACTAACACCAAAATCAATATGTATATGTGCCTTTAAATAATTAGCATTAATATACTAGGCATCATGGGTTTTTTGACTATGTCCTAGACCAAGAGATTGAATGTATGTATTCTTTGGAGGTATATTGTTATTTGGATTGGTAGTATGAACCATATAAGGCTTAAGAATAGAAAATCAACCTAAAAGGATCTTGTATAACTAGGTTAATCTTAGGAAGTTTAGAATCATGATATGTACTATCCTCACCTCCTGATTTAGGAGTAGAAACATCCAATGCAGGTTTCTCAAATAGATTATTCTTATTCCATTTTTTTTAAGAAATACTCGACACTTTCAGGGTTTTTCTCAATCATAACCTTAGAGCTAGCTAAGGTTACAACTCCATGTTGATCAACATCTTCATCATATTTTGGATCATCATAAATTTTAGTGTCACTATCAAAACATCAAGAGGTAATAAGGGTTACTCTATTAACAATAGGTTAGATCCTAACACCAATATCAACAATAGAAGGATTAACATCATAGGTAATATCCATGGTCAATGAATATATACAAACAAGGTACAATTTTGAAGTAAGGGGATCAAACCATATGTAATGAAAGAATAAATGTGTGCACACCTAATTCTAAGGTTGGATTGAATCCATATGTATAAATGGCTGAATTTAATATAAGGTTTGACCAATCATGTATATATTGTGGAGTAGGATAACTTATAGAGACATAAAATTATATGTATATATTGTGACCATTAAAAATTAGAAAAAAAGTACTATGAAAAAGGGTCTTGTACCATAATTATAACTTGCCCAAGCCTTGAATACTATAAATGATGATATTATTGATACTTCAAAGAGTATAAGTGTATAAGGTGAACCCCCTCCTTCTAAGTAACCTTGTGTCTTTTAAAAAATTTAAGTCCTAACTTGTTTCATACCCTATCATTTAACTTGGGCTTTATGAGGAAAGAGCCTAAGTCCCTTATCCTTTATTTTTGGTATTTATGTATTTGTATATTTTTACCATATTACTTGAATCTTCTTCAATTCCCTTCTCATGTTAAGAGGTTGATCCTATTTTAACTCCATGAATTTCATTGTCCATGTACCAAGTACTAGCAAAGTCCACTATCTTAAAGAAGGAATAAGGAATGCAAGTTTCCAAGTTAGAGGTCTCTTGTAAAACAATCTCCTTCTTTGAAGGGGTATGATTAGTTCTAATCTCATTAAGAATTGGACCTAAAATTATTATAGAGCATCTTCTTAGCATGCTTCCTTATGAGGTTCTTTATTTAGCATATACATAACTTCCATACTCATGTTAAAAATATCATTGACCAAAATATTAAATTTTTGTGAAGAACACTAAGCATCACTTACATTCAAAATTTTAACATTTCATTAGAAATCTGAGGCCACTCTCAAAATTTGATTATTGTTCCCCATCATAGTTAGTACTTACACAAAGAAGAGGTGCTACCATCATTACCACTTGCCACTTAAAGAGTAGTAGTATAAGATTAAACTTAAAATTTATAATATAGATTTAATATTTTTTAATTAGTTATGACGATTTTAGAGTTGTATATATAACTCGAAGACCATAATGAATTTTTAGACATTTGTTGTAAGAAGTTTTGTTTTAGATTTTTAGTTAAATAAGAAAAGAGGCGAAGAATTTAGATAGATATGAGTATTTTCAAATCATAAAAATAATTTTAAGATACATTAAGGGTTTTGTAAGAGTATTTTAATAATGAAATTTTATTTCAATAATTATTACCATTTTTTTCAAATAGAAAATTTGGACCTATATAATACACAAACACCACATAATATTAAAATAATCACCATCATTTATATATAATATTATTATTCAAAAAATGGGAATTAATAAAATACACTAAAAAGAGAGATTTTTTTAATTTATTTATTTTTTTAAAAACAGAGCTTTCCTTCCTAATTTGATTTAATATAAAATTCATAATAATCAAAAATGAACGTAAATACATTTACATTCAAAACTAATCATAAAGAGAAAGATTTTTCTTTTTAAACAGAGTTTTCCTTCCTAATTTAATTTAATATAAAATTCATAATGGTCAAAAATAAATGTAAATACACTTGCATTCAAAACTAATCATAAAGAGAAAGTTGTTTGTTTTTTTTAATAAACGGAGCTTTCCTTCTTAATTCGATTTAATATAAGATTCATAATGGTCAAAGATGAACGCATATACACCTTAGTTCAAAACTAATCATGGTATTATTTTACGAAACGAAATCTAGTCAATCTCTGAAAAGCATAATCTTTATGGTATTCTTCTTAAGTTCCGAAAAGAGCCCCAAAAAAAACAACTATCTTTTGCGTGTGCATGAATTTTTTACTGCGGAGCACTCTAGCAATGGATAAGATCGGCCCCAACGGCACAGGAGCCGATCGTGTCTATTCAAAGAGTTATCTGATAGTCAATTTCTCTATAATAAGCCAAAGCAGCCTGCAGCCATAATTCGCTGTTTAAATTCAAGTTGCAATTGCGTGTATATTACTTGCAACGGGTCTCTGTCGCTCCATCCCATTCTGCCACCCTAATAATGCATTAAAATACCAACGATATGACAGCCTTTACCAAAAAATTTGACAGCGAGTAAGTCAGTGTAGTCTGTGTAATGTACGCGTTTAACAGCTCTTAATTGACAGACTTTATGTACGCGTTCAACAGCTCTTAATTGACAGACTTTATGTGCGCATAATCCTCTGACATATTTAGTGAGAAAGATGGTTTTGTCGTTAATTTTTGTAAGAAAAAAACAAATTACTCAATAATTTGAAATTATTTTATGATATTAATTATGGTATATTTAAGATATCTATATCTGTTATATATATAATATTACTGTGCACGATTTGAGTGGCGGGCCAGCGGTTATGGTGGAGTAGCTTCACAAAAAACACATACAGCCACTTCAAAGATCTTAATCCGAAGCAGAAAAGCCAATGAAAATTTACATTGCTTACGCTACAAGAAACTTGGTACACAATCAATTACAATTATACGGCTACCTCTAGAAATATGACATTTGGAGTGTATCTTGTGGCATACAGATTACAGTATCGAATTTTATGGTTGGCAAGTGTGTGGGATACATGTACATAAAGCCACCAATAATTGGCATTCGTCTTTTCTCAATATTGGCTGTTGCATTGGAATTGATTGTTCCATAGGATGCCGTATGCTTCCAGATCAAGACAACCGTCCGATTGACCAGACGAATCCGTAGACATTGTCGTCACTTCTGCCTGCGACGACGCTGAAATGTCATCTGTCTGAATTCCAAGGTAGAACTGGTACACAATTGCCGCAAGAGCATCTTGCTCGAGCCATGGACACCTGTAATATGCTTCATCCTGCTCCCATTTCGAACCGGTACAAAAACTCTCGAACTCGGCATTATTGATCGCCGTAGTTGCTTCACAGCTTTGCTCATGCAATTTAGCATTGGTTGTGGACGAGTCGAACACCGCTAAATTTGGCGGGCTATTAGCGAGGGTTTTCTCATTGTCATGATTTCCAGTCTGTGGTGGAGACAACAACTGGATGTGGTCTGGCAAAGACGAGCTATCAACTGATTCATGGTCGTCGGAATATTGGGATGGTTGAGGCCGTTTCCTGAATCTTGATCGCCAGAAATTCTTAATCTCGTTGTCTGTTCGGCCGGGAATTTTTTCAGCGATCAGAGACCATCTGAACATAGATAGAGCAAAACATTGTGAAACAAAAAAATTGTGGTTGGAAATAAGATATGTACCTTAATATTGAATATATGTCTGGTTTGTTCTGAAGTAAACTGCCTAGTAGTATTAGGGTTACTGGACTCGTCATTATTATAAAGAAGTTATACTCAATCATTGAAGGTGATTATTATGACGAATTCTTTGTATTTTAATGATAGAATCAGAGAAGCTGATTCGAAACGAGTCGATCTAAAAAAACACAAACACAATTTTTCTTCCATAAATTATTCTATTAAATCTTATAGACTATGAAAGCGTAAAAACTCTTATAAATTATACTCAGCTTATTTCAGAAGTAAAAAGACTGAATTTGGGCTGAAATACCTGTTGCCTAGGCGAGCATGAAGATCCAAAATGAGACGTTCTTCATCTGGGGTTATGCTGCCACGCTTGAGATCTGGTCGAAGATAGTTGACCCACCTCAACCTGCAGCTTTTCCCACATCTTTGAAGGCCTGAATCCACATACAGATTTATATAATTTAACTTATATCAATAGTTGTCTAACATGGATTTTCATGAAGACAAGGGTTAGAATTTCTGTTTACTGGATATATAGTGTGGAAAGAAACAGATTCCAATGTTTTAAACATATTAAGTATACTTAAATACAAAGGTTAGAATTGCTGTTTACTGGATGCATCATGAGGGAAAGAAACAGATTCTAACATTTCAAACACATTAAGTGTACCTAAAGACAAAGGTTAGAATTGCTGTTTACTTTTAAGTGTATCCAAAGACAAAAGTTAGAATTGTTGTTTACTGGGTACATATCATGTGAAAAGAAACAGATTTCAACATTTCGAACACATTCAGTGTACCCATTATCAGGAAGAAAAAAAATAAAACAAAATTTCACTCTCTTACCGGAAACTTTAGCTAAAGCACTCCAGCGACATGGACCGTAGAGTTTTATGTAACGGAGAAGACGAATATCCTCCTCGAAAGTCCAGGGACCTTTCTTCAGTTTTCCTCCGTCGCAAGCCTTCAAATTCAACCACTTGGAGCTCATTTTGTAGCCAACGGGGGAAAAAAAAAAAAAAAAAACTGATACACCCTCAATAAACAAAACCCACGGCGTTTTTCCCCTAACCGTGTAAAGTCACCATCTAAATGTCTGCGTTAATTCGCACCCAAAAATTTGAAACACAGTGTGGAAAACCTTTAGTCGTCTCAAGCTTTGCACTGCACATTATTAATATATATTTGCAGATACGATGAGGGGCGCTGGATCGTTGTTGCGAACAATTGGACGCCAGTCTTGGTAAAAATAACACGTGGCATGAATTATTGCCTCGGCGGGTCCCGAGAGTGGGTTGCGTATCAGGCAGAGAAACGAGTGAACTCTGCATTATGCATAGTGCTGTCCAGACATACACAGCGCTGGCGAAGATAAAGTCGGAATGGATTCTAGATTCCCAGCTTTGTGGAGAGCGCGAAACTCATTTATTGGCTGCAAGATCTTATTTTTCAAAAAGAGTCTATTTATTCGGGGAAGTGGGCCCCCGGTACGACGTGACAAAGCGAATAGGTGACGTGAGGATGGAAAATTTGAACGGCGCGCTGCTGAAAGTGATGGCTGACGTGGCTGTGAAGAATTGAGTTCGTCCGCATTCTGAGGGTTCACCACGAGGGTAAAGGGGGGAAATGGCGCGCTGTCACGTGTCACTTGAAGGGCTGGTGTAATGGACCGCCTACCTGCCACGCACGCGCGTCCCACGTGTAGCTGCTCAGTTTGTAGAGTGAGCGAGTGTTTCACGTCAACCCGGAAGAAATGACTGAATATAATTCTTGAAAACGAAAAAAATAAAATATTAATAAAGAAATCTCAGAGTTTATCGCTTTATTGGACGAGGACGTTGAAAGTATATTGGGTTTGATTCTATTTGTCCTCGGATGTTTATAACCTTCTAAAATAGGCCAGTGGAGGGGCGCAATTGAATGTTTTCAACCCCGGTTGTTGAGCAAATTGTGGAATGTTCCCAAGTGTAAAAGGCAAGAGGCTCCCTCGAACATAAGTTTTTAATTATGTATCTTATTATTTTATTGTATTTTTTATTTTACTCTTGTTTTTGAAACGACGGTTCCATGTTGCTATGTTGTTTCATTCTTGGATTCATCGATAATTTAATAATTTGTATTGGATATTTTGATCTCTATTTTTAGGAGTTGATTTAAAGAATTTGGTGTGAAAAAATTATCTTCTTGTTGACATACTCGAGCTTTTTGGTAATGAATAACTTCTTCCCAATACATAGCCACACAATGGTTACTCAATCTATATGTTAAGACTATTATGCTACATGCCTTATTTTTTTTACAATTCAAGCAACAAACAATGTGCTACCTTTAGATAAGGTGGTAATACTCTACTTTCTCCTTCAAGGCGTCCTCATTTCTTTTGAGATGTTTTGCATTTTTTTTTGATGATTTTCATTAATTAAAAGATTGTCCTCTTCTTCCAGTCAACTTGAGATGATTGAGAGCATATTATCTGTAGACATTTTTAGGTGATCAATATTTAATAGCGTTATTATGAAGAGGTACACTTGAATATGGAGGGGTAAACTTTAAAAAAAAATAAACTGTGTTGTTGAGTAACATATTGAGCTATTAGTCCTCCTTTCTTTTAAGATTCTTTGCTCTTTTTTTTTTGGTTTAATGATTTTCCTTAATCGAAATATTGTCCTCTTCTTAGATTCAATTTGAGAAGATTGAAAACATATTATTTATAGACATTTCTAGGTGATCAATATCCAATAACATTATTAGAAAAGGGTACACTTGAAATTTTTTAAACATTGTTGTTCAATAAAATATTGAGCTATTAGTAATGAAATAATGTTGTTAATGTTCATTAATTTTTATTTGGCTTATGATCTCATGTCACACGCTTTTTAATGGAGCATGTATTTATAATTTTTTAACAAGTAGTAAATATAATAATTTAAGATTTGATTTTAAAAATTAATAAATGAGAAAAATATTAAGAGTGGTGCAAACATTAAAGCTCCCACTTAAAGAGCATCTAAAATTTTCTTCTTATAAAGGGCACTCCACATTTAAAATAAACCTCTTTCCTATTTAAAAACTTAATATAGAAACACTAGTAAAAAATAAATAAGAGTTATCTCAACTTTGTATTAAAACACTAGTAAACAATAAATAAGAGTTATAACCCCTTTACAGAATGTATAGGACAAGATGTCAAAAAGGCCTGGGGAGATACATTTTGCATTTACCTTCTACAATAAAGGAGAAAGATGAAATAATAGCATGTACCAAGTTGTGAAGAATGGTCTATTCTTGTCATTCATATTATAGAGGAAGAGACCAATTATTGGATGGGGTCCAATAGTTGTGATAGGACATGTACATAAAAGGACAAATTTTAAAATAAAAATGGTCTAATAATCAGTGACCTATTGATAATTACTCATCCCTCTTCTTTTTATAATAAATTCATTAAAAAATAGAGTTTCCATCCAATTAAACACAACAAACAAAAATGGTGATGCAGTAGAGTCACATGTTACATAATTGAGTAAGTTGCATGTGTCAATAAGACCCTTACATAATTCTATGGATTCATAAAGTTAGGGTGCACCTATACATGATTGTTCACATTGTGTCCCATTTTAAAATGTTTGGTTAATTTTATTTCTTTTTTTATGGTTCCCTCTTTGAAACTTTATATGCATATAATGTCTCTCTCTACCATACTACATATGTGTATATCATGGTTTAGTTTATCTTTTCCCCCTTTTATTTAGTCAATATGCTAGTTGTAATACTAGTTTGCCTTATATAAGCTATTCACCATTTTAATATATGGTATTGATTCATGCATAGGTAGTTTTGCATATGCAAAGTCCTCTAATTTGAAGTGTGCATTTCAAACATGAGCCGTGATATGACTTTAGTACCTGTTATTTAGAGGAATTTTTAGAGTGAGAGCCTTGAAACTTGATTAACACATTAAAACTTCTGGTTATCATCTTGGAGTAAAGAATCATCATCACACCTTAGCTTGAAACATAATTCCTCATCACTAGAATGATAAACCTTGATATTCAAGCACCATATAAGCCATTCCCATCTCAAAATAACCTTGCATAAAACACATAAACCATATACTCAAACCCCATATTATGAACCTTTAAACTCTATTTAAATCCTTATAAAATATGTTACTAAACAAATATACCCTAGAAATGAATAGTATGGTATGAAACCCACCATTTTGCCATTCAAAACATTGTACGCTATAATTTATTTCAATCACATAATCTCATATATGAAATTAAAGGATTTCAAAAATATTGAAAATGCCATCTAGTTATCTCTGACGTAAATGACAACCACAAAATATTTTATCTTATTTAGAAAGAGTTTGGATGAAATGGAAATGCCCCATATTAATATTTAATTAGCATAACAAAGAGTATAGATAAGAGAGTGAAATATTCCATGATGGTCAAAATATTTAGACTGTCTTAGAAAAAGGATCAAGAATAATACCAAAGTATTAATATTTGAGACCATATAGATATAAACATTATTATTGACATCATAAATTAACATAATTCATTAATTTTAATATTTGAAAGGTTAGTGATCCTTATGAGATATAGTAAAAATGGTCTTCAACTTTTCAATAAATAGATAACCTATAATAGTTTCTAATTATTAGAAAAAAAATCATATACTAATCTATTTTATGAAAAAAATAAGTAAGTAGTTAAGGAATTTCTCTTCATAGTAATTTATTTGGATTTTAAACAAAGTCATTTTTTGAGATAAATTCATAAAGATGATATATAATAATACATACACATATAATATCAAGCACGATAGATAAAAAGGTTATAAAATAAAATGGTTAAACACAACATCATTTCTAGGTGTCTAATTTAATTATACTAGTAATTGCCTTAAAGGTGTAAGTTACGTTGAAAGGAATGTGATTTTATGTTTTAGTAAAATGAGTTTTTGTAAAGTAAAAAGAGTGTAAATCGCAATCATACCTCACTTGAGGCCTCTTTATTATTGACCCTATCTCACTTTTTTTGTGGATGAAGGGTTTAGAAATAATAATCTTATATTTTTGGTGGAGGTGGTGGTCGAAAATGAGGTTTAGGTGGTGAGGAAGGGCAAGGCCATACAAAACATGCAAATGATGAAATATTTAAAACTGAACTAGATCGAGATGGTTAGGGGCACTAGCAAGGTATTTCATTGATGGACTAGATTAACCCTAGACAAATACATGTATAAAATTTAATGATATGTCACAACTATAAGTGCAATATGTAGTTTTTACAAAAATATTTCATTTACGGAATACATAAATGGAACATGTATCATGTCAATGAAAATGTGGGTCAGATATCCAATGGCTCCTTTAACAACATAGAGAATGCACCATATACCAATTTAGATGAACCTATAACTAATTAGATGAAGAATTTTGACTACTTTAAAGTTATAATTAGATGAATTTAATATCAATTATACTAAAAATAGAAATAGATACAGATACAAATATAACACTAACAACAAAAATTATATTTATAATAATTACAGTGCACCTTTCTCTCTAAGCAATATGGTGGCTTGATGTGTCTCAAATTAAGACCACCTCGAATATTATAGTTTCCTTCATGAAGGCTAAAATTACTATAATAAAGAGTGTAAGTTATATAGAAAGAGATACAATTTTATGTTTTGATGAATTGTGATTTTGTAAAATAAAAGAATTTAAATAAATAGTTATTGTGAACTTGATATCATATTTTATCAATATTGATTATTATTAAAGAAAATTCAAAAAAGCTTATCAATAAAGAAAATTCAAAAAAGCTAAAAGTTAGGAGAAGAAATCAAGATAAGATTCTCATGCAAATATGCTAAATAGTTTTTTCTTGAAATGATGATTACAAAGGGTCAAGCATTGAGGACAAAATGGATTCTATTGATGATTATTATGTCACGTTATAATATTCTAAGAAGAGGGGAGAACTTAATGAAATAATAAAAGACATGTGCCTATAAACATAACAAAATTTTATAGCCTAAATTTAAGGATTATATTAGGAGGAGATACATGACATTTTTATTGTAATTCACATATCTTCTTAGAGGGGATTAATGAAGCCACAAATAGTTATGCATGTTGATACTATTATGATTGCAAACATGGAGTTTTTGGGTGTGGTGGAAGATAATTTTGAGCTAAGCTTGAGAATTGAGATATGGTGCATGTCATTGTAAAAATATGTCAAAAATGTTAGGGGATATCTATTAAGTCTTATGAGGGCCATTCTGTAGTCACATATAAGGGGATTCTTCTAACATGGATATCTATGATTGATTACATCAAGTAAGATGGGGTAGAAAGTCTGAAAAGATGACATGTCAGTTATTATGATGGCGATTTTTCACCTTATTTTATGAAATTCATATTGACTAGTGTTGATTGCATGCCCTACTAAATTATATTTGATAAAAACATTTAACACAACCATTTTACCACAAGGTTAAAAATCGATTAATTCAATAATATGTGAAGTGAATGTTTCTAAAGTTGTCCAAATTGTTCATTGTTGTTTCATCACAACATTTATTGTACTCTTGATCGGCCAATAAAAAATCTTTCTCAGTGGATATTGATGGCTTGTACATGTTCCTCCATTGCATTACACTTGTATGCTTATCTTATCAAAATTAAATCCGAAGCTTTGCATAATTTATCTACAAACAAAATTGATTGAAAATAATTGACAACTACAGCAGATGTGATGCGTTGCCTAATAAATTTATAGGGTCTGCTTTTAAAATTAAAATACCTAGCAAATATGCTTACCTTTGTTGTTTTTGGTTAAGTTTTATATGCACATGTTATCCGATGTGTTGAATAATGAAGTGTGCTCAGACTGCAAGAAAATAAAGAACGAGTTGAGGATTTTCAAGTCAGATACGATGGGCAAGTTAACTTCTGTGGCCAGGTTTCGAACAGTGTACAAAGACACGTGGTGTGGATTTACTAGTACACACCCTGCTTGGAATTAGCAAATCTGAATATCCTATGCCAATTAGATCAGATGGAAAATAGCTCTTGTTGCGGGTACTCAATTAATAAAATTTTCAATGGGTGGAGACTAAACCAAATTCTCTATTACATACCTATTGGTATTTCCAATCTAGTTTATAACTAACAAGGTGAAAAATAATTTGGGTGTAGGAGATATGTATGACAATGCAAGGTCTACCATGTTTCTCTGTAACTCTTTGTTTGTTTTGTAAATTGTAAAGTCGATATTTCTGATTTTCACGCTACTTTAATGGATGAATTCTTAAATTAATTTTTTTTTTAACTCCATTTATGCTAGTTCCATATGCTGGGTTGTTAGAATACACTTCTACACATCCAACAAACTAGAAGGTGTTACATTTTCAGCACCATCAATTACACTTGTTTTTGGTTGTATATCATTTGTTGAAGTTCACCCATCTGAGTAAAGATGGAATCTTTATTGGGAAGACTTGAAGAAGCATTATTGACCATTTTGGGCCTGTCTCCATATAATTTTTTCATTAATATATACTACTTTTTTCCCCTAATCTAATGTGCCTTTATGTCAATGTCAGTCATCGTCAAAATTTTAAAAATAGCACTGTGCAAATAAATTCGCTTGAACTTTGTAATGCTTGAATATTTTTCTTCAAACTATGCAAAATTTAATATTTTTAGGATCGGTAAATAATGAGTTTCCTTAAGATTTTTGTCAATTCAATGGATTTCATTCAATACGCAAAAAAAAAATAGTACTAGGATACCTACACAGCAAACACTAGATAAATAAGAATGTTATTAGTATGTCATCATAAAGTGCTTCAACAAAGTTAAAGGGTTAACAATAGTAAAAATTGCACCTTTAGTTCTAAATATTACTTTGATAAAGAATCTTTAAAAGTAAGGTTTATAAACTTTCTTCTTTTTTTTTGGGCTGGGTAAAGGAAATACTTGTGCATAAATTTATTGATTATTTTGGAGGCATTAATAATATGATTTCTCGTCGGTAATTGCTGTGTTGTGTTGTGTTACGATTTGATGGTTGAGAAGTAGGACTTTACCTATTAATTAAAACAATATTTATATAAATGTTTAACTATTGAGTTTATCAAAATGACTATTGGTTAATATTATTTTTTGAATAATAATTAAAATTTTAACATTTGACAATATGAAGTGTCTTTTATATATAATTAAAAAAAATAAAAATTAAGTTGAAAGGTAAGAGAGTAAACAATGGTGGGTTGTACTATTTGTTTTAGTTTAGAGGGACTTTGGCATTAATTGAAAATTTTGGTTTTTTTAAAATATAGGTAGAGTGATGGTTGCGAAAGGGACCATTCTTTTTTATAGATGTTTTTTTTTTTCAAAATTCATAGCTTCAAATCGGTATTGGGACACAACTAAGGGCATAGTCCCCAAAAAACATACTCTCAACACTAAACACCTTAGTCTCCCAAGTGACCAAAAAATAAACGAGAGAGAACCAAAGAAAAATACACTCTAAAATATGATGAAAGAGAACAAGGTAGTGTAAATGCTAGATGAAAGCAATAAAATCCAAAGGACTATGTGGAACACCCCTTAAAAATCTTAAAGTGCCACAACAAGCCCAAAGAAAGTCTACATATGCAAGAGACAACGAAGGAGAGAATCATCTGCATGCAAGAATTAGGCTTCTCTTAAAAGGGAATTCATCCACATCCTCTAGCATCCATTCTAAATTAATTACCTAGCCTCCTATCTCAATATTTTTGCCTCAGATCTATGTCCTCTGCATTTTGATTAAAATCAGCCTTCAATTTCACACCATTGGACCAAGGTGGATTATGGAACCTTTGAAAATGATCCTCTAAATGACCATCCACCAAGTTCCCATCTATACGACCACTTGGATTTGAAGGTTTTGAAACCAACTCCTCCCGAGTTAAAATAATATCTTCTACCACTACCTTCACATGAGGCATAGTTGGAAGATCATGAAAGAGATGAGAATAAAGGATGACCCATTGGGAAAAAACACACCATGGTTTACACCAGATAAAATATTTATCATAAGATCCCTTTTTTTCTAATTCTTCTGACAACTCAAAGAAACCTTAGAAGAACATGCATCAACCTAGTATCCAATACAATTGTAGTGAAAACATATGAAAGGTAGGCCTTCATAGTTGACAAATTGAACCCAAGAGCCTCAACAAGATTCCACCTTGACAAAATTAAAAAGAGGCTTGGAGAAATCCATGAAAACACACACCCTTGTTGTACTAATTCCCTTATAAATTTCATCCATTTTGACAAAATAACCCACCAAGATAGTCATTTGTTTAAGATGATCCTCATTATATAAAACATGCAGGAGATAATAAAATATGAGCCAAAAAGGTGCATCTAAAATTATCGTCTTTTTTGCATCAAGAGCCCTCATTATTAACTCTAGAAGGATTCCATTTTTTTATTGTAAAAAAACATGAAACATACCTTAGATAAAAATAAAGATAAATTCTAAACATTATGATAAAAACATTATAAGTCATAAGCTCCCCAACACCATTACTCACCTACAAACTATTTAACCCTAAAATGTAGATATAGGGTAAATCTAGGGTTAAAGGAGGAAGAGATATCATATGGCATAAGGATGGTAGACTATCTCTGAAGTAGCCCAATTATTTTCTAAACTCATATAAACATATATTAAATTTATTATGCAAAGACATTCTTAAAATGGAAAGTACATCTATGCTAGATATGACAATAATAATGAAAACAAAATACGTAGTTAATTATAATGCTAACACATATTTGGATTTGGAATAGATAGAAAGTGGACTAAATCTAAATTTTTGAATAGTCACTTGATTCTAGAAATTGTGCCTCTATAGTCGTAAACATATACATCGACTTAGGATGGTTGTATCAATGCTACTTACTAATTTGGATGATGATGTCTAGTAAAAAATACCTATTAAAATTAGATGTGACCACTTGGATACTTATATGTTTTATGTCACCTTCACTCTAGTGTATTCAGTTCAGGTCATGGATTGTTTCTCCTTATGAAATAGAAAAACCCTAATTCTTCACCTTCATAGTGATTGTGGTAAAATGAGTTAGTGTGCACACAATGTCGAGCTACCATAAATATTCCTCTATTAATGAGTGTTGCCTACATACCTAAATACTTTGAATAGGTCCTCATAGTTATGTAATTCTCCCCTACATCTTGATTTGTATGTGAATTATGCAATGTGTGATAATCAAGTACAATAGTGACCTAACTTGTAACTTGAAAAATAAAGATCTTGGACTATTATTTCAATACTTCAAACTTGTATATGTGTTATCCATATGACTAATATGGAAATAGAATAAGATATGGAATCTTTCTCACTTTAGTCCTTGATATAATGCTTTTTGTAAGTTACCTTGGTCTCTTTAGGTCTTTTTATAAGATTGAAATGAATGAGGTTTGATCTTATATTTATACCAATTCTCTTAGAGAATATCTCACATTAAATAACTTAGGATGACTATAGAAATACATTTTATTTTCAGATTAGATGACTTTAGGGTATTGGACACTTATGTTAGGGTATGATACTTGCATCGATGTAAGCATCTGACTAGCATGAAAGTGTTTGAGAAGCTAAAAAATAGGTGGAGGTCTATAACTTATAGAGATAGAATATAAATAGGTTTATAACATTCTGATCATGATAGATGGACTAAGTCATCATAATACATAAGTCAGACTAACATGTAATCAATTAGGCATAGAAAGATAGTGTATAAAAGCATTTTGTTAGTAAGAGAGGTCTAGGAGTTGAAGGTACATCCATGATATGTATTTTCAAAATGTACAAAACTAAGGTTTTATATAATTTAGCAATAATGTCTACATTTATCCCCTTTAATCTAGTAATGAAATTGATAGTTTAAAAATAAATAAATACATGTTTGGGTGTGTATAACACACCTTATATTTGCTTGAGTAAAACTTGAGTGCTTTTTTGATGATTAATCTACAACCAAGAGCATGTTACAATATATAATCAGTGCATATAATCTAAAATAGAAATTATTTAAATGATTGAAATTAAAAGAGAGCAAGGTTTAGGAGTACACCTATGTATTGATGCAATCATCTTACCTTTTATAAATTTTATTTGAAAGATATATCATTATAAATCACTAAAATTGAGATTAGGGCAAATATAAATCTATTAAGTGCATATATCTAAGGAGGGGAGAGAGAGAGAGAGAGAGAGAGAGAGAGAGAGAGAGAGAGAGAGAGAGAGAGAGAGAGAGAGAGAGAGAGAGAGAGAGAGAGAGAGAACGCTCATACCCCCAACATTGAAAAAAAAAGTGGATTGTTAATTGGCAGTTGAGACTAGCTCAACTATGCAACCTAATCATACTTATAACCTGGTGAGTGTGAGTGAACCATGTCAACTCACACTATAAAACTAGTGAGGTTAAATGATATAATAAAGTCCAACCTACAAACTTAGAAAGATTGAGTTATTTGATCACCTTAACCATACAAAAAATAAAACCAACTACTATAGTATATTATCTTAGTATAGTATATAAAAGTCTAACTTGGTGGGTGATAACAATTCCTAAAAGTGCTCTGAATCTAAAACTGATTTGATTTTACAATATTAGGTGCAAATTGCATAGAATATACACCTTGGATATGTCTCATGCTGAAATTATGTATAAAAATGGTACCAAAATATATAATTCTACTAAAAATATGCATTTGAATCATATAACTATGCAATTTAACCAATTTTTTTTAAAAATCATGCATGGAGAACATGCTTCCAAAGCATGCCCCCACTATAATATAAAACTGAAAACTAATATAAGTGCAAATATGGAACAAAGTATGCCCCCATTATAATCTGGGTATGTTGTGTATTGAATAAGTGTGAAGAACATGTTTCTAAAACATGCCCTCATTGTTTATCTAAAAAAGTGACCAATGTGAAATGTCTCTATGGCATGCCCCCACTTGTATTCCCCCTTTTCTAGGTGAAGGAAGACAACAACTAGTAGTTACCTGACCTCAAATGGATAAGATAACCTTGTTATATGTGAATGTACCATGTAGCATATATAAAGAACATGTCTAAGTATATGTATCATTTAAGAATGAAGAATGTGATCACACCAATTCCTAAGATGCATGATTTGAATCTTGGCAACATCTAGATATAAAAATTATGATCTCAACAGGCAAATCAAGCACACACACAAGAGCACTAAAAATCAAGTCAAATTAGAATGGTCCAAGGATACCTCAAATAATGGGCATGTTTAAATGTTGCACAATTGAATGGATATGACTTAGTAAAATATCCACAAATTAAGATATGACATATTCAAATGTCAACATGCATCAAGAAATGACATTTAAATTTCAAAGAGGCAAACAAAGGCATGGGGATTAAAAAAATGGAACATATTCAAATACTCAAATAGGCAATACAATAACAAGGCAAGACACTTAAGGAAGTGCACATATGGAAGCATAAGCAAATAACATAAACATAACATACTAGTCCTTGGATATATGTGTTAGTGAAAAATATCAAGTACATATCATATCAAGTACACTATGAAATATATAATCATGAATAAAGACATGTGTAATTACATATATGATCTCAAACATGATAATATAAAATGACCATAGAATGATATAACCTAGATGTATCATGATCATATGGGTGGATGCTCCTAACGTCCCGATGACATGAGTAGAGGGAAACCCCCAACATCAAAAAGTGCATAGATCATGTATTTGTGTATGCCTAAATCACACTCAAAAGATATGTGAAACATGTGTATATAGGAAAATATTGATATGCCATCAACATGAACCATATGAATATTCCACTACAAAATTATCAATATGAATCATATACTTAAGACTTAGCACTTGATTTTTATGCTTACAATTTTGTATTGAATAAACACACAAAATAATACATTAGTGGTTTTATATAATAAAGTGGATTATCACTGAACTATACATATATTAAATTAATAAGTATGAAGTAAGCAAACTAATGAAGAAAAACCTTAGAAAAAATATAATAGAAATAACATATGTAGGATTACCGTGGAGAAACTCAACATGAGAAAACTTTAGAAGAGTGAATGACTTCCTCCTCTTGTTACTATCTCTTTAATTCAATTAGAAGGGTACTACCATTAATAGTCTTCATAAAAAAAGTTACAACATATGTTCATACCCATACACTGAATGTCACTTTCTTTACACATGTTTTATTATACACAACCCAACTCCGAGTACACCAAAAATCAAGAAGCTACTAATAAAATGACATCAATCCATTACATGAATATATTTATTAGTAGTTCTATGAGTGAGTTACTCACATACTTAATTCTCTTCTTCTTCCTTGCTGCTAACTCCATCTCTGACTACATTTGCCTTTTTCACAAATGCATGCTTATAACACATAAGAGATAATCCTTATCATAAGGTGGAATTCACATGAATTAGGAGATAAAATGTTTTCATCTTGAATACCTTTGCCTTTTTTTAAAATGCATGCTTATAACACATAAGAGATAATACTTAGCATAAGGTGAAATGCACATGAATTAGGAGAGAAAATGTTTTCAAGCATTCCTATGTTTGTGTCTTGTCTATAAGAAAAATATTCACAATGGTTTTGAAACTATTGCCTACATATACCTATTATTTCATAACTAGCAGTGGTTATGAAACCACCACGTAAATGAAGAAACCACCACATAAATAAACTATCAATTTTGTTACCCTTTAAAAAACCCTTCATTTTTTAACCAAGGACCTACTGAAAACTTCTCATGTAGGATGTCTTGATCATCCAAAACCTTATTATTTCTCTACAAGCTCCTTTGTACATTTTGATTAGGCTTATTGATGGAAACTATACAAAAAATAGTTTTTATAAGTGTTACAAGTCGATTCTAGTTTCACATTTACATAATGGACAAGTTAGCTAATGTTTCTAACAAATATTGATCCAAAATTTAGATCACGAATCTGACCACATTTAATTTAAGATAAATTTAAAGGTGCATTAAAAGATATAATAATTTAAGTACAACATCAACATTTTTCTCTCTCAACTTGGTTATAACTGTAGAATCGAACCAATGGTGCTTCATTGCAAAATAAAAATCCACTCGATTTACACTATGTTATTGAAAAAAAATTAAGCATAGTCTTTTTCAAAAGAAAAAAATGATGTCTAAAAAATCCTCATGCTTCTTGATTTGAGCCATTTCTACCTCTAATCCTAGTAGGGGCCATTTTGTATGATATGCTTTAATCATGCAATGTTAGGTTTTTATTCAATTTCTTTGGATAAATGTGTCATTTGATAGATGTCGACTATATGCAGGTGGAATGATGGTCTAAAAGGTGTTCTCTAATTTCCATATGGTAGCATGGCTTACTTAGTCAATTTAAACTATATGTTTACCATGCTTTGATATTGAATCATTTAATGGATATTCTCAACCGCATTTATGTTTTGAGATAAGTTCTTAGGTCTAGATTAGAAGTGAATGTAGAAATGGATATTGAACTAGTATGTTCTTAAGCTTGGTTTATATTTAACATATAACTAGAAGAATTTATGGTAAAAAATCAGATATTGAAATTAAATGTATTTGAAGATCGAATGGTGATTTATTGTGAGTGTGTTTGTATCATTTCTTATATTAAGATCCAACTTGAGGTACAGTTAAAAATGTGCATTATTAAATAGTGGAAATTTCATTTGTTGAGATTTAACATGCATGGTTTTTGATTGATAGTGAACATTGAGTAAGGTTAAAATGTAATTTAAATCAATAATGTAAATTTATGTTTTTGAGTTAAAGTGTGAAGTCCTACACACATGCAGGAAAAAAATGCACTTGAGGATACTTGAGGGTACCCTCGAGCCCAGTTGTATGGACCTTGTAGTAGCTGGCACTACTAGCCAAGTCTAGCTGATGTGTGCATACTTTCAAATAATTTTTTGACTTCTAGTAAATAAATGGATATCATGTAATAGGAACTAAAGGGAGTTTTTTACTATCATATGTGCAAGAGAGGTTTAAATGCCTACTCACTTGTATGAAATATCAACATCAAAATGCATTTACTTATGAGTTTTGGATCCCATGTCAACATCAAAATTCTAATCATTGACCTAAATGATGTTTGATTGACCTCTAAAAAATCATCTTCGTTGCTTAACTTACACCCTATGATCATAGGTGTGCTAACTACCTTGTAATATTCCATGTCAAAATTCTTCAACATCTCTCTTATGTACTTAGTTTGTGAAATGAATATACCTTTTTATGATTGAATGATTTATAACCCAAGCAAGAATGATATCTATCCCAACATGGACATCTCAAACTCTGTCATCACATCTATAAAGGCCTTAGTCATACTCTCACTATTTCCACCAAATATGATGTCATCCACATAGACAACCACTATGAACTGATTATCATTTTTTATCTTTATGTATAGATTATTATCTAAAACTCCTCTCTTGAATCCTTGGTCCAATAGATACTTGTCCAATCTGGCGTACCAAGCTCTAAGAGCTTGATTTAAGCCATAAAGAGCCTTCTTCAATCTACATACATAGTCCTTATTATCTGATAATGATAAACCCTCATGTTTCTCTATATAGACCTCCACTTCCAAGTTCCCATTCAAAAAAGCTGATTTGACATCCATATGATACACCTTAAACCCTTTAAACCTTACATATTCTAAAATTAATCTGATAACCTCCAATATTGTTACTGGAGAAAAGTTATCCTAAAAATATACCCCTTCTACTTGTGCATACCCCTTTCATACCAATCTATCCTTGATCCTAGTGACTTCTTCATCTTCATTCAACTTGTTTCTAAACACCCATTTTGTGCCAATGACATTCTTGTCTTTAGGCATAGGAACTAGTTCCCAAGTCTCATTCTTTTTTATTTGGTCAACTCCTCATTCATAACACCTATCCAAAACTTATCTTTGCTTGATTTTTCAAGGTTATTAGGTTCCATCTTAGATAATAGAGCAACATTATCTTGATTTAGGTTACTTACTAGTTTTCTCTTTGTTTGCATACCTACATCCTTGTTGCCAATGATTTGTGATTCAAGATGGTCTCTTTGAATTTTTTTTGAAGGACCTTTTGAATCTCATCTTTCCTTAACTTTTTATTAATCCTCATCTATCTCTATTTTTTCTTATTCATTCTTAGAGTCCAAATTCTTCGATGCATCCTTTGACTGAGAGTGTGACTTCTTAAAACTTGTCTCACCAATCTTCACATTGGTGCTTTCCACTATCTTATGCAACCTCTTATTATAGCATCTATAGGCTGAGCTTATTGATGAGTATCCCAAGAATATTCCTTCATCAAACCTAGAATCAAACTTACCTAAGTCTTCCTCATATCTTTTGATGAAGCATTTGCTTTGAAACACTCTAAAGTGTTCCACATTAGCAAGTATGTCTTTCCATAGTTCGTAGGGGGTTTTGTTACCATTAATATTTATTTGTCATATATTCAAAATTTAGACTACAATTCCCACTACCTCTCTCTAGTATCCATAAAATAGTTTTGATCATTTAGCATAGTCCTTGCCATTTCTTGAACTATCATATTCTTTCTTTTCACTACTCCATGATGTTGAGGTGTCCTAGATGTTAAGAACTATCTCCTTATCCCATGGACCTCACAAAATTCATGAAATTCATTGGACCAAAAATCTCCTCCTTGATTAGATCTCAAACATTTGATCTTTATATTATTTTCATTCTCAACTAGAGCCTTGAATGCCTTGAACTTATCAAGAGATTCTGAATTTTCTTTCAAGAATGCTAAGTCATTCTTCTGTAGTCATTTATGAGTAACATGAAATAATTATCTCCCTAAATTTTTTGGATTCTTGTAGGTCCATAGAGATCAATGTGTATTAACTCTGAAGGTATTGTAATAGAATACTCATTATACTTAAACCTTTTTCTAGTTTTCTTACCATGTTGACATGCTTTGCAAAGAGTGTTTATAGGTTTGGTGATCTTAGGCATATTCTTCACAGACTTTTTAGAGATTATCTTCACTATATTATCAAAGTTAAGGTGTTCCAACCTTCTAGGTCATATCCAACATTTGTCCAAATTGCTCATAAAACATCTCTCCTTCTTGATCTCATTTAAGATATACAAATTGTTCTCAATCCTCTTAGCATTGGAAATTAGCCTTCCTAATTTGGATCTCCTTATATCACACCCTCTATCATGAAAGGTCAATGTGTCTTTGGTTTCACATTTGACTTACACTAAGCAAGTTATGTTTTCAGCCTTTCACATATATCACATTATCTATTTTGGTATTCTCATTAACCAAACTCAAGATAATCTTTCCAAAAATATTGGTAGTTGTGTTATCTCCAAATCTCATTGTCCCTGGAACATTCTTCTTCAATAAAATAAACTTACTCTTGTCCCTTGTCATGTGGATTAAGAAACCACTATCTATATACCATTTCATTCCTTCATCTTGGATGTAAAAGTTAGTCTAAACTAGCATAGATTCTTATCCTTTAGTCTTTTCTCTTCCTTCACCTTGTCCACAGAGTCTAACTTCTTGATCCACTTCTTAGTGGTATGATTATATACCCTTTTATTTTAACTAGTCTTCCTCATATGCCTTATCTTGAAATCCCTTACAATATGTCTTCTTTGATCATAATTATAGCACAAAATTTTGCTTCTACTATTGAAATGAGTATTCATCCTATTCCTCCATGAGTAATTGATTCTAGCATGATGTCTACAATCCATAGCTCTATGTCCATATTGATTTCATGAGAAATAGTAACCATTGAAAGAATTCACATTCTTTGTTTATCTGATGTTGAATGATGCACCTCTATCTTTGTTGTCTTTTGAAGGAGTCACATTCTTCTTGACTTGTTGATGATCAATTAGAGTCTCATATTTGATATTTTTTACATAGGTCTTTACTCTGTCAATACCATCACTTCTTGATGGTCCATTATCCTTTGAGGTTTGACTCTCCTTGTTTTTCTTTCAGTCTTGTTTTAAACCAAGACCTATCTTGTCATGTGAAGACCTCTGATTATTCAAAATATCACCAAGGAATTTAGTGATCTTTTCAAAAAAATTATGTGTCTTCAATTTGATTATTGTTTGATTCACTTATCCCTTCAAGGACTCCATTTCTATTATAAACTTGGTGTATTATTCCTCCTTGGTCTTAATACTTGTAGTGATAATCTCAATCTGAGTTTCCAGCCATTTAATGATCTCATCATGTTTAGTGGTTTTGTTACTTAGTCTCTATTCAAAGAGATTGATTTGTTTCTCATAACTCTTAAACAATGATATTAGTTTCTAATTCTTCCTTCTTTGGAAATTCAACTCTTCTAGATAATTCACCAATTCTGTCTTAAGGTTCACTTTAGCCTCTTCTTCATCTGATTATTCATCTTCCATAAGACTTTTGTCTTTTGAACAACCTTGATTATTTGTTTCTATATCCATGAATAAATATTAATTGCTATCATGATCATTATTATCATCATCACTATCAGATATACTTGTGTCATTTATATTAGAGGAGCTACTATCTTATTTTTTATAGAAAATTATCTTGTTCTTGAATAACCCTTTCTTTCATTCATACTTTAAAACACTTTTTGCTCTTTTTAGGGTTATAGAACTTCTTATCATCACCATGATGTTCATCATGCTCTCCATCATGCTCATTCTTATCCTTGTTAGGGCATTTGGATGCAATGTGACCAATCTTACCATAGTTAAAGCACTTGAATGGCAACTTTCCCTTATAATTACTTGATCATTTCCTTAGTTTTCTAAAAAACATGGCTTCTATCTTGTCATCATCAATATCTATATCAACATCATCCTTGACCTTTTTACCTTGTGACTTTTTATCAACTTTGAATGCAGATTCCTTCTTGGAGGGTCTTCCATCACTTGTTATCATTTCATAGGTAGTCAAGATGCCGTGAGGCTCATCCATCTATAGTATGTTAAGATCTTTTATCTCCTCCACAATAGAGACTTTTGAATCAAACTTATATGTTAGGGATATTAATAAACTATGTACTACTATTGATTCTTCCAACTTCTCTCCTAGACCTTTGATGACATTTACCACTTCATCTACTCTTAATTGATAAGATGAAATGTTTTCATCTTCCTTCATTTTTAGAATTTCAAACTACCTTTGGTGGGTTTGTAATTTTGCCAAATTGACTTTGGTATCTCCTTCATAGATGGTTTGCAAATTTTCCTAAATCCTTTTTTTTGTATCTCAATACATGACTTTTATAAATTATACCTCTAAAAGACCTCATTGCCTTAGATTTATTGTACTTGCATTTTTTCCTCTTGTATTAGTTGGTGGTATAGGAGGTGAAGTGAATCCATCAATAACATATTTCCATATGTCATAGCCTAAGGATATTGGATAGGCCTTCATACTAATGCTCCAAAATGCATAGTTAGTGCCACTGAAGAGAGGGACCTTGTTGGTTGACAAACCTCCTTGTACGTGATAACTAGACATGCTTGTGCTTCTAAGATCTCCTTTAAGTTTTTAGGCCTAATTTAAATAATTAGGCTCTAATACCAATTATTATAATTAAAATTAGTGATGGAGAGGGTGAAAAAATGTTTAAAAACTACCTTTTAATTATACATAATCATTCATGAACCATGAAAGTAACATAGTGATCTAGCAATGCATAATGAACCGTTTAGATGAACATGAAACAAGATAACACATATATGAGTGGGAAACCCTCAAGGGGAAGAAAAAACATTATGATATATATAAATTGACTATTATCTTATAAAATAAAAGACTAAATTCAGTTGAACCACCAACTCAACTTGGAGCACCAACCCCAATAAAGTTAAGCACCCACTTGACTAGGCTTTAGCAAGCACCTACTTTTAAGGAAGCACCAAATCCTTAAGTTACTCAATAAAAACTCAACCACCTAATGAATTTTAATCACCAAACCTATGTTATTATGTTATGGTCTCATATCAAGACCTCTTTCTGCTCAACTATGCATGATTTTAATCACTTGTTTTGCACACACTTGTAAATAGGCCTAAACTTCCTTGTATATATACTAGTCTCATGGTCACATACCATTTGGTCGGCCACACACCTTAAAAATATTAGGTAGGCCACACAATAGGTCTTAATACATATTATGAATATGATTCAATCATAATTTTAACCCTTTTTGGTCAACCACAACTCAATTAGATTTTACTCCTCTTTTAGGTCTCCCCTCTTAATTCCAAGAATTGATATGATTTGGACCTAATGGATTTATAAAACAATAAAAAACCATTCAAAAACTTATCTAATGAAATATTATAACCTCCTTAATTATTTATTAAACTTGCATCCTTCGTTTATACCATGAAATCTCCTTTACGACAAACTACCTCAAAAATCTATCTTAAAATAATGAAGCTTAAATGCCTTTAGGCTACTCAACTATGAAAAATGAAACATGTAAATAGATTCTATATGACCTTAGGGTCATCACCAAAATATTGGAACACCTTCACTTAGGAGACAAAGGCTCAAGAACATCTCTGTAACTTGTTGGTTGAATATTTTGTCTATCAGTGTACTGGTAAACAAAATAGGTCTTATCAGCCAAAGTAGGAAGATTAGTCATCCTAATGTGTAAGTTTATCACATTAGAAGGAGACTACTCTCTCCTCTCATCAAGGGGAGGTAACCTGTGGATATGCTATGTATATGTATAAATAGAAAATAATACACAAGGGTAGGACAAGTCATCCATCTCTCTTTCTTCAAAGATGATGTATACAAAACAAAGGAAAAACTCAAGGGAATGATAGACAGCTCTCCTCTTCTTTCAGAAAAACTATTCATCCAACCACAAGAATACTCCTGGAAATAAAAGTAGAATGTAACTGAGAGTATGGTAACCAGCAAATTGAGACACAACACAAAGTCTGCACCTGAAATACTCAAGAGTGATATACGAAGGGCAATGAAAGCTCAAAGTCTTCTTAAAGTCCTTTACACAACAATATAAAGAAAACACACTGAAGACAGATTATGGGAGCACAACGTCTCTCCACAGTTGATTCTTCAGGGCACCTTCCTAACTAATTTTACTAATCTTTCTTATTAAATTAATGAAACAAAAAAGATATCATAGCACAAAGTCTGAAAAAAATCCCTTGCTTTCATTAACAGAATATGATCAACAGACTGAGCACAAAGTCTCAATGATGCCTCTCAATTTGGGTAGAGTTTCATTCATATTGTCAAAAAGAAGATACCATTACAATGAAAGAAAGTCCCTTATATAGCCACTTGAAGAAGGGCTCGGGAACAGTAATACATTATGATGTGTTGGGAAATGTTAGGAAGATAGGCTGGAACTTTGGGGCATTTTTCCCATTTTATCTTTTCAATGTAGATAAACAAACCATGAAATTGAAAGATTACAACTTTCAATGTCCACCTGGTGGTCTGATCTTGTCTTCATCATTCCTCCTTTCTAGATTAATTAAATCAGGGCCTGGATTCATTTGTTGTTTTGTCTTTCCTCACTTTCAGCTAGTTTTTGTCTTGAATTCTAGGAATGCATTTGGGTCTATAAATCCAAAGGATCAATGGCTATTTCACTGTCTTTAAAATTGACGTTTACATCCCTATCAATGTGATCTCAATGGCTAGTTCACTATCCTAAATTTGACGTCTTTGGGGGCGTCACCCATTGGTCTTCTTTTTGATTTCGACTTTACCCTTCTAGATTGGACTTACCCTTTCAGGCCTTGAGAAATGGCCTGTGTCAATTTAGAATGATCCTTTATTTTGGCCACTGAGAGTCCCCCATAAGGGTATCTACCCTTCGGGGTCCTTTGGCAGCCCTTTGCTATATCAATCCTTGCATATAAATCGCCAGACTTTTTTCTTTGAAAGTTCCCCGCGGACAAAAGTTTCCCATGGACATTTCCACAGGGAAAATTCCCGCAGACAAAAAGTCTACGAAAATTTATTCTGCCAATTTGCTCTTTTGAAAATGTCTTCAAGTTTTGCCTTCGTAGTCACTTGGAATTCTTTTAGACTTTTTTTCTGAAGGAATTGGCTTAACATTTAACTCTTTCAGACTTTTTGTTTGAAGGAATTCCTTCGAATAAAAGTCTAAAAGAGTTAAATGTTAAGCCAATTTTCAAATGCCTTAAACAAATATGAAAGAATTACCTTTCGGCTTCCTTGAAAAATGACCCTTCGAAAGGGTGCTTTTATTGATTAAGTATCCTCCGCAAGGACACTTGTCCTTTGAGAATTTTCCTTTTACATTGAACCGTCCCTTTGAACTTTGACATTGAACCAATCAATTGAACCAAAAATGGTTCAAGCCAATGGTTCAATGAATTAAACAAGCTCAAGAATTAAATTGCCTTTGAACCAATAGGAACTTTGACGTTGAACCAATCAATTAAACCAAGGATTTTAACCAACCCATTGAATTGGTTCAACAGTTCAACAAAGCATGCTTATCCCCTTTGAACCAAAGGCCAATGAACCGTCCAATGAGCCAAGTGGTTAAACCAAGTGAATGAACCTGTTGTTGAACTTGTAGATGTTGAACCAAAGGATGAACTAAAAGAATGAACCAATTGAGTGAAAATAAAGAGTTGAACCACTTAGTTGAACTGAGCCATTGAACTAATCCTTTGGGTGAACCTGCCATTGAACCTTGAACTCATTGAACCTTTGAACCAAAATGGTTTAATGGTTCAACGGTTCAATGGTTCAAGCCGCCTTATTTTGGTCAAGTGTCTTGAAGCCGATGAACCAATTGAATCGATTGAACATTGAACCTTGATGAAGCACTTAACTCTTGCCAAAGATGTTGAACTTATTGAACTTTGAACCTGTTGAACCTTTGAACTCATTGAACCTTTGAACCAAAATGGTTCAACGGTTCAATGGTTCAAGTCTCTTTTTGCACTCAGATGTCTGCCGGTGAAGATTTTCAATTAAACCAAAGCTCTGAACCAATTCTAGAAAATGACCAAGCATTGAAAACTAGTTCTTTTGACTAAAATAGCCTGTAGAAGCCTTTGAACATGTATAAATGAACCTACCTATAAAATTTGAAGATACAAAGTCCGTAGAAATCAACATGTAAAATCCATTGAACTTGACTTGCAAAGTCTGCAGATTTTTTGAGAAGCTTTGAAAATGAGGAACCTGAATGTCTAAGATTTTTTTTTGAAAATGGAAGATACAATTTTGGTCTGGAGGACCAAAATAGTTCAAATGTTGTCCCAAAAATGATTGCTATTTTTAGAGGACAATAGCTGGCTCCAGTTGGGAAACTTCTGTCAATTGCAAAATGAATTGAAAGGAGTAAAATCTAGAATCTCCAGTGTCTTCAAGTGTACCATTAGGTTACAGAGTCATGCTACCCAGAAATGAAAGGAATCAAATAGAAAATAAACAAAACAAAATAGAATAAAAACTGTATAAATATACATATATACATATGCAATGATCTGGTACTTCAAGAATTGAAGTGTTTTAGATGCTACCTATTGTGAGGTAGAGAAAAGAGCATGACATCTTGGTATTTCAATAGAAAGCTATTTTCACCCATGTGTTGATGAATTATGAATGGGCCTCTCCAAAGGGAGTCAAACTTTCCATGCATCCCCTTTGGTTCTCTTCTTTTGTCCCATAGCAGGTCTTGATCCCCAATCTATAAATCACAATTTTTGGCCTTCTGATCAAAAAGTTTCTTTACCAAACTTTGATGAGTAGAAATTATGTCTACCACCATGGTTCTCTATTCCTCCAACTGAGTCAGGCACATGATTATTTTGTCAAGAGAACTCTCATATGTCTGATCTTCAATGGCCTTCACCAATTTCAAGGCTCATAACTCTAAAGTGATTGGTATCTCAGCATTAATACCGTAAAAAAGTTTATGGAGCTAAAAGCTTCACTGATGCAGACATGGAGGAGGTTGTTGAGAGGTTGCTAAATTGCAGAGCAACCAACATCGGTTTGATCAGTTGACATTGGTCATATACAGTGAGAAGAGAAACTGATGTTGGTCAGGGATCGATCGGTGTCGGTCACCTCCAAGCAAACGAGAACCGACGTCGGTCATCTATGTAATTTCAGAACTATCAGTTGCACGAATAGTTAGTTAATGAACCAGTTGTTTGCATGTAGAAGGCCAATTATAGACTTGAAGCTATGGATCTAATTATTGTAATTAGGTGTCTAATTATTGTTTGCATGAGATCTATATAATAGACTCATGGGTTGTATTGTAATTTGTGCTAGAGAGTAAGAGAAAAAAAATTAGCTCCTTCAGAGTGAAGAGAGCAAGGTGTGTTCCTCCTAGTGCCATAGTGCTAAGTGTGGGTGCTGGTTTGGAGAATCAGAAGGGTTCTTCATGTATGTAAGATCTTGGTCAGCAGGTGTGCAAGGCCACGTTTGGAGATCTGCATGGTGTGTGTGTGTGTGTGTGTGTGTGTGCAAGGTCAAAGGAGATCTGTAGGTGGTATTAAGATCAAAGGTGATAGTAACACATCAAAGAGCAAATAGAGGAAGGCAAGGTAGATCCTTCCAAAAGTAAGATCAATTGATTTACAGGTGTATGTGTGTGCAGGATCCAAGTTTTCAAGTGTGCAGAACCAAATTGATTTGCAGGTGTGCAAGATCAAGGAGGTTAGAAACACAACAGGTAGCAAGATCAGGAGAGATCTACTTGGAGTACGTTGTGTACTCGGTTTGAGTATGTGGGTATACTCGGTGTACTAGCAGTATTGTTACTGACTGGTTGACTAGCGGTGTTGTTATTGGCTGGTGGAGGTGAACACCAACTCTGTGTTTGAGTTGTGTGTTGGGACCGTAAGAGAGAGAGTGAGCTCTTGAAGAGATTTACTATTTATGCCCTAGAGGTGTGGGAGCCCTAGAGGTGTGTAAGGAAGAAGACTGTGGCATCTTCTTTGTTGTATTTTCTTCTGAAAGAGTATTAATACAATTGGGTATTGTCTCTCATATTCTATGTTGTTTCTAAATTCTAGTTACTTGTTACTTCTGGTTTAATTCCACATGTTTAGTTGCTTGGTAATCAATGGTGCTTTTGGGTCCTAAGAGTTGGTATCAGAGCTAAAGTTGTAGGGAGCAGGTTTTGTATTTGATTACAAGTCACTCTCAGGGTTTTCTAATTGAATGAGAGTATAGCAATGGCAAAATAAATTAAGCTAAGAATGGAGGAATTGAAAAGCATGATTGGTCAATTACGGTGTTATGGAAAAAAAGAACAGGAAAAGAAAGATTGTTGGTTAGTAGCAGATCAGCATGAACGAACTAAAGAAGCAGATGTTGCAGGTGTTGTTGCATAGGATGCTCTAGGATGTTCCTTGGATAAAGTAGAATCTTGGTTCATAGATCCTGTTGCCTCTTTCTATGCAGCCCCAAATAGAGGGGTTGGTGAGCCTTGTCAAAGAATTGGCAAAGGGGAAGTGAAGCTGAAATTGCAGACAACCAACACATGGGTGTTGAAGGAGGTCATGCAGGTCCCAGTCTTGGAGATGTGGCTAATTTCTTCAGGAAAGTTGGGTGATGAGAGATGCACAGTAACTCTCAAAGCAGATTCTTGGAATGTTACCAAGGATGCACTTGAATTAGCATGTGGTAAGAAAGCAGGTACTCTTTATCTACTTCCTTGTATTACTAATTCCACTTCTATTGCACAGGTGTGGATTTGTAGGCTTGGTCACATAAGTGATAAGGGAATGGATGTTTTTGAGTCAAATGGTAAGAGATCAGCTTCGGAGAGCATAGACCAAAATTTCTGTGAGCAGTGGGTTGCTACAAGAAAGGATTGTGTTTATTGCAGGAAAAGGAAGACTGATGTATTTGACAAACTTAAGAACTGGAAAGCCTTGGTGTTCTTGGAGGAGATGACAGACAGAGATCAGTGGATGGGGCTGAATACCTCTAAGTAGGGTAGTTTGGACATGGGTATGATTCAAAAAAAGCTCGCAGATAAAAAGTCATCACTCACAAATGAACACAGGTACCAGCATCGATCAAGGTTAACTGACATCGAATAGACAGGTACCAACGTCGGTCATGTACAGACCAGAGAATTTAGTGGTGTCGGGCAGGTGGAGACCGACGTCGGCAGGATAACTGGTGTCGGTGAACTGGACAGTTGCATGGAACCTATGTTGGTCGGATGTAGACTGTGTGGTGACTGAGGTCGGTCACTGGAACAGATTTTGGGTGGACAACAAGCTGTTAAGGAGTCTCAAATGCCCATATGGAGGAATGAAAGGGTAAGTAAGCCTCAAATTTGTTGTTCCTCTTCTTTATACTTATTTCTTACTACAGAGTAGGAAGGATCCAAGAAATAGTGGGAGCATGGCATGAATGAGGAATTTGATTCCTAGGATGTAGAACCAAATGAGAGATTTGGTAGGGTTGCCAACTGGAAGAAAGCACTGAAAGATGAATGGATTCCTTAGTTAAAGAATAGAGAGAATGGATATGTGAGATGGAAGGCCAGGGTACATGGTCTTGAGGAAGCTGCAGGACAGTGGTATAGGTTTTGACAGGTGGATGACAAAGCAGGGCTTTAGTCAATGTCAGTGTAACCATTGTGTTTGTCTTACCAGGTTGGATGATGATTGCAACATTATCCTGTTACTGTATGTGGATGGTATGCTTAGAGCAGGTTCATACATATAGGGTTTTACTGAGTTAAAGGTAAGGTTAGTGCAGTGGTTTGCCATGAAGAATTTGGGAGCATCAAAATTCTTTGGCATGAGTATCCTAGAGACAGGGAGATCACAAGTTGATGTTTTCACAGGATGATTGTGTGAAGGTAGTGTAGGATGCAAAAATAGGTAGCACACCTATGGATGTATAGTTCACAGAATAGGGTCCCCAATCACATGATGAGGTTGAGTACATGTGTACTCCCTGATTTTGCCCAAGCAGTGGGTGCTGTCAGAAAGTTTGTAGTCAATTTGGGAAAGAAGCACTAGAGGTCAGTTCAGTGGTTTCTCAGGTACCTGAGAGGGACCAGTAGCAGGTGCACATGCTATGTAGGGTCAAGTTTTTTTCTACATGGGTTTGTAGATGCAGATGTGGCAGGTTACTTGGATGATAGGTGTTGCACCACAGGATGTGTGGTGGTTGGTCTTTAAGATTGAGCTTGGAGAGGGATACAAGCCAAGAAACAAATTAGATGGTGTACAGGTACAGGTACAGTGCAACTTTTTATCTCTAAGTGAGAGATTGTTAGGTTGTGGAGCTAAAAGCTTCATTGATGCAGACATGGAGAAGGTTGCTGAGTTGTAGAGCAACTGACGTCAGTCTGATCAGCTGATGTCAGTCATATATAGTGAGAAGAGCAACCGACGTCAGTCAAGGATCGGCCGACGTCAATCACCTCTAGGCAGACAGGGACTGACATCGGTCACCTGTGCAATTTTAGAACTGTTAGTTGCATGAATAGTTAGTTAATGAACTGGTTGTTTGCATGTAGAAGGCCAATTATAGACTTGAAGCTGCAGATCTAATTATTGTAATTAGGTGTCTAATTATTATTTGCATGAGATCTATATAATAGACTCATGGGCTATATTGTAATTTGTGCTAGAGTAAGAGAGCAAAAATTAGCTCCTTCAGAGTGAAGAGAGCAAGGTGTGTTCCTCTTAGTGCCACAGTGCCAAGTGTGGGTGCTAGTTTGGAGAATCAGAAGGGTTCTTTATGTATGTAGGATCTTGGTTAGCAGGTGTGCAAGGCCACATTTGGAGATCTGCATGGTGTGTGTGTGTGTGCGAGGTCAAAGGAGATCTGCAGGTGGTAGTAGGATCAAAGGTGACAGCAACACATCAAAGAGCAAATAGAGAAAGGCAAGGTAGATCCTTCCAAAAGTAAGATTAGTTGATCTGCAGGTGTATGTGTGTGCAAAATCCAAGTTTGCAGGTGTGCAGAACTAGATTGATTTATAGGTGTACAAGATTAGGGAGGTTAGCAACACAATAGGTAGCAAGATCAGGAGAGATCTACTTGGAGTACGTTGTGTACTCGGTTTGAGTATGTGGGTATACTCGGTGTACTGGCAGTATTGTTACTGACTGGTTGACTAGCGGTGTTGTTACTGGCTGGTGGAGGTGAACACCAACTCTGTGTTTGAGTTGTGTGTTGGGACCATAAGAGAGAGAGTGAGCTCTTGAAGAGATTTACTATTTATGCCCTAGAGGTGTGGGAGCCTTAGAGGTGTGTAAGGAAGAAGGCTGTGGCATCTTCTTTATTGTATTTCCTTCTAGAAGAGTATTAATACAATTGGGTATTGTCTCTCATATTATGTGTTGTTTCTAAATTCTAGTTACTTGTTACTTCTGGTTTAATTTAGCATGTTTAGTTGCTTGGTAATCAATGGTGCTTATGGGTCCTAACAGTTCTCTGTTCCTCCAGCTAAGTCAGTCACATGATTCTTTTGTCAAGAGAACTCTCATATGTCTGATCTTCAATGGCCTTCACCAATTTCAAGGCTCGTAACTCTAAAGTGATTGGTATTTCAGCATTAATACCGTAAAGAAGTTGAAAATGAGACATACCAATTGCCCTCTTTGGCGTGATCCTGTCAACCCATAGAGCATCAACCAATGCTTTGTGCCATGTCTTTTGATTATCATCTGCTAGCTTTTTGATAATAGTTACCAAATTCTTATTGCTAGACTCAGCTTATCCATTCCCTTGTGGAAAATAATCAAAGAATGAGAGAGCGTAATTCCATAATGAAAATAGAATTGCATAATTTCTTGAGAGGTGAAACAAGTTGCATTATCAATAATAATTTTGAGTGGAACTCCAAACCTAGAAATGATATTCTCTTTGAGAAAGTTGTGTACAACTTGTGAAGTAGCATGCTTAGTTGGGATTGCTTCTACCCACTTGGTGAAATAATCAGTTGTTATAAGGACATAATCATGTCCAGCACTTGAAGATGGGTTTATTGTCTGAATAAAATCAAGTCCTCATTGCTGAAAAGGTTCTTCTATGATTACTGGCTTGAGAGGTAGAGTAGCCAACTTGGGTCTTCCAACAAATTGCTGGCAAAGTTCACATTTCCTCACCCACTTATGTGCATCTTGAAAAAGAGTTGGCCAGTAATACCTAGCTCACAAAATTTTGTGAGGAGTCACAGGGGCAAAAAAATGTCCTCCACAGGCTAGATTATGAAAAGATTTCAAGAGTTGGGTTTATTGTTCTTTGTCTACACAGCGAAGGAAAACTCCATCTATACTTCTCTTGTATAGGCCATTATCCCAAAGGATGAAATTGGTAGCTTTCAACCTAATAGTCCTCCTTTTTTTGTAAGATAAATGAGCAGGAAATTCACCATAAGTCAGAAAATAAATAATATTTGAATACCATTCATTGGTAGAGGAGACAAAAAGGACTGTTGGCGTATCTTCCACTTCAGCTTCTTCATGCTATGTATCTTCTAGCTTATTGTCAGCCATTAATTGGCAAAGGCCTTTACCTCTGACCAGCTTTGTTAGCTTGATATTCAGATTAAATTCTTGGATCTTTGCAATCTAATTACCTCTCTTTGTGCCAAACTCCTGCTGAGTTAATATAGACTTGACTATACTGTCAGGAACTAAGGCAGTAGTATGTGAATTCAGAATATAGAAGCAAAAGTGTTTGACTACTTTTACCAAGGCATAGGCATGCTTCTCTATATTTGAATACTTTATTTCATGAGTTTTGATAGGGTAACTCATGAAAGAGATAGGGGATTCCATACCTTCTTTGTCTTGTTGGACAAGAATTTCTGAAAGAGTATGCTCAAACACATAGCTGTAAATGATGAAATCCTTGTGGTAATCTAGGAAGACCAAGGTAGGGGCATGAGCAATGGTAGCCTTGATGTCTTAAAACACTTATTTTCCTTCTTTAGTCCAGCTAAAGGTGGTCTTCCCTTTCATCATGTTCACAATGTGTCTTGTCTTCTTAGCAAATTCAGGAATGAATCTCCATAAGAAATTCACTTTTTCGAAGAAAGAGTGAACATCATTTTTACTTGTAGGCAAATTCAGCTCTTGAATAGATTTGACTCTATCTGGGTCAATCTTTATGCCTTCTTTGGACACAACGTGTCCAAGGAGTTTCCCCTCTGTCACTCCAAAAATAGACTTCTTAGGATTCAAAGAAATACCATTCTGCCAACAGTGCTCTAGCACTTGTTGCAAGTGGCACACATGATCAGATTGATGCTTTGAAAAGATAGTTAAGTCATCAAGATATACCACTATGAATTTGCCAATCTCATCTTTGAAGGTTATGTCTATAGCTCTCTGAAAGGTAGCACCAACATTTATTAAGCCAAAAGGCATTCTTTTATATGCAAATATACCCCAAGGTGTGATGAATGCAGTCTTGTGTTGGTCAGTTTCAGCAACTTCAACTTGATTATAACCTAAGAAGCCATCCAGCATTGATAACATTTCTGATCTTGTTACTGTTTGAAGCACTTGGTCCATGATTGGCAAAGGGTAATTGTCTTTTAGAGATGACTGATTTAGATTTCAGAAATTTACACAAATGTGAATTTCACCATTTTTCTTCCTTACAGGCACTATGCTTTTAATCCATGTAGAATGATGGATTGGGAAAATAATTCTAGCATTTAACATTTTATGTATTTCAGACATAATAGTACTTGAAATTTTTGGATTGTATTGTCTAGATTTCTACTTATAGGGCATTGAATCAGCCTTGAGAGGAATATGATGGCAGATTTCATCAGGTCTGAGAGACTTCAGGTCTTCATATGAATATGCCAAGACATCAATGTATTGACAAAGCAAAGAAGTGAATTTGAATCTTTCTTCAGGTGTGCAGCACTTACCAATGTTGACCATCTTGGAAATTTCTTTGTTGCTCATATTCACTTGGTCAAATCTTTGAGAGAAATTCAAATCTGTCTACTGTTGTTTGATGAATCTATCATGATTGTCAAACAGCTTCTCAAGAGAAACCAAGCCTTTATAAATTTTGTTTCCTTTTAGCTGTAGGAACTCTTCATTTACATCTGAACCGGATTCAAAAATAGATTCAGACTTCTGAATTTCACTGCCTTCAAAATACAGTTGTTCAAAATTGTCTTTTCATTCCAAAAAAGCAATGATCTGATGATCATCATTGAATATTTGCCAATGATTAGCATTGTCAGAAACACTCTGTCTATAAATCAGCTCAATGGTATATTTGTCTTCTTTAAAATCAGAATGAGGAATTAGAAGAGTTCCTAAAATAGCAAGTGCATCAGCTCTATCATTGGACTCTCTTGGAATGGCAGAAATGTTGAAAGCATCAAAGCTTTCAATTTGGTCCCAAACCAAATTATGGTAGTCGCGTAGCCTCTCATTCTTGGTCTGATATAGATTTCTCACTTGATAGACCATTAATTCGGCATCCCCTTTGGCATGAAAAAACTTGACGCCTCTTTCTTGAGTAGCCTTCATGCCTAGCAATAGTGATTCATATTCAGCTGTATTGTTTGTGTTGCTGAATTGTAATTTATAGGATGAAGAAAACATATCTCCTTGAGGAGATATCAAGACAATCCCAACTCCTGAACTAGTAGAGGAATAACTACCGTCAAATTGTAGAGTCCAAATTTCATCAGACAATGACTTTACTTCAAACTTTCCCTTATCAAAGATGGAGGGTCCTTTTTCATCTGTATATAAGAAATAATTACCCATACCTGCAGATTCAAAAAGGATTTGAGCTTCAAAAGCTGACGTCTTGGTGACTACATACTTTGCTTCCTTTTCAAGAAGTAATCTTTTCATCATGCCTTGGATAGGGATCCTTGCCTTAGATAGATCCAATTTAGTTCTCCTCCCACATCCTTACAAAAATTCTATCCAAACAAAATGCCATAAGATGCTGGGATGTCAGCCACTAAGATAGTCATTTTAATCCTCTTGTTCGAAAAGGCTGTGAATGCAAATTGGGCATCTTTGATTTGCCCCAGCAATGGCACTTGCTTGTTCTCCATGGAGAAACATCTCCCAAATTTTTTAGTCAATGTGAGACCAAGAGACTCAGTGACTTTAGCAGGCATGACATTGTCAGATGCGCCTGAGTCTATTATACAGTTACTTAGCTTGTGGCCATTGATTAACAAGGAAATATAAAAGGGTTCTATTTTTCTAGGAGCAGTTGGAGGAGTAATGATCAAATTATTTGGAATAAGAGTATTTATTGAAGAATCAAAAGTTACTTTTTTGGCCTTTTGTCCTGTAGGGATGGTTTGATTTTTAACATATTGAACCGGTTTGTTCAATTAATCTGGATTAGACTTCAAGTATTCAAATTTAGACATCTGTATTTTTGTCTTTTTGACATGATCAATTATGTCAAATGTCTGAATTGAGCTAGGTACAAAAAAAGGTACTTCAACTTTTTGAGTTTTCAGAGGGATGGGAGGTGGACTAGTTTATGAATTAGAAGTAGAAGGGGAAGGCGCAATAGATGTATTTACCTTTTGGGTGTTGACCAGATCTTTTGGTTGAAAAGGCAGAGTTGTCCCATGCTTGACAATTGTGATTGCTAGCTATGATTGCTCTTCTATATTTTCTTTATCAGCCTACTAGACTGATTAGTTCTTAGACCTGGTAAACACTGCATATGATCCATCTGAAGTTTATCCTTTGTTTTCGGGTTCATCCTGGTAATTCAGGAAACCAATGTGGGAGTCACCAGCTGATTCTTCTTGATTTTCTTCAATGATATCAACGTCATTTTCTTGATTTAATTCAGGCTGATAAGAGAATTTTGATTCTGTTTCAAGATATCCCATTGCCGAATTGGTTGGAGGAGCTTCCAAGGCAAGTTTCCCTTGTAGGGAAGGAAGGCGATTTTGTTGTCCTTAGTTCCTAGCAACATTGCCTTGATATGACTAATTTGGGAATGTCCTTCTGTATGTAGGAGCAAAAGACATTCCTTGAGCCATTTGCTTTTCAAGGGCAAGGAGCTCATTTGCTAATTTCTACACCATTGGATCTGTGATACTTGTAGATGCAAATTTAGAAGATGATGAAGTTCTATTTCTATTTGTATCTCTTCTTATCTTCCCTGCTAAGATGAGATCATCTTCTACTTCAGTGGCCAAAATTTGAGCTGCAGTGAGGTTTATTTAGCCAACACGTCTCAAAAGAAAATTGACTTCAGGTAGCTGAGAATTAATGAAGAAGCATTTGAGATTCTCAGCTATAGGTCTAGCAATGACAAGGATTCTATTTCTAAA
Organism: Torreya grandis; assembly: GCA_037957365.1. NCBI lineage: Eukaryota > Viridiplantae > Streptophyta > Pinopsida > Cupressales > Taxaceae > Torreya > Torreya grandis. The sequence continues at coordinate 1,819,277 of JARHVA010003457.1, read as the reverse complement.
TTTGTAAAATTTAGCTATGAAGTCTCTCATAGGCTCATGGGGCTCTTTCTTTATCTGTGTAAGTTGAGCTAGAAGTGTATGTGCATCTTCTGTAGGTTTGAATTTGGCTTCAAACTTAGCTTTTAGGGTATTTCAATCAGTCACAGATCGAGCCTATAGATGGTAAAACCAATCTACAAGAGGACCTTGTAGTGTTTCAACAAAAAGCCTGACTGCTATATCTTCAAACTCTACCCCGATTACTCCACAAGCTATACTTAATGCTGCAATATGTTCATCAGGATGAACTTTGCCATCACTATAGAATTTAGGGAAATTCTTTCTAGAACTGCATAGAAGCTCATGTAGAGGAGGAGTAAGATTGAGAGGACCAAAAACATTACCCCAAGGGCCTTGAACTACCATTATAGGATTCTAAAAAGGAGGGATAATAAATCTCAATGGGGTAATTATAGGCACAACTTTATCAACAATAGAAGTAGATACTTCATCTAGTAATGGGGATCTGGCTTTAGTAGGAGGGAAGCTCTTGGTTCGTTAGAGATGAGATGGTGAAAGAAATAGATCAAAATCACTTTGTTGTACCAGTTTGAACACAGGATCAATGACACCTTTAGCCCTCTAGCTTCGTGTATACCTTGAATCTACTAGATTGTAAAACAAAAGTGGAAAAGAATTGACCTTGCTTTAGTTAAAGCTTGAGGCTTTAAACTGTGCATTCTTTCCCTATGAGTGTGGAGGTGAATGGAATGGATAGACTATAAATGGATAATAGGTATTTCCCTAGCAAAGTTGCCAGAAATTGTTGGTTGAATATTTTGTCTATCAACGTACTGGTAAACAAAATAGGTCTTATTAGCTAAAGTAGGAAGATTAGTCATCCTAATGTGTAATTTTATCACATCAGAAGGAGGCTTCTCTCTCCTCTCATCAAGGGGACGTTCCCTATGGATATGCTATGTATATGTATAAATAGAAAATAATACTCAAGGGTAGGACAAGTCATCCATCTCTCTTTCTTCAGAGATAATGTATACAAAACAAAGGAAAAACTCAAGGGAATGACAAATAGCTCTCCTCTTCTTTCAAAAGAACTATTCAGCCAACCACAAGAATACTCTTGGAAATAAAAGCAGAATGTAACTGAGAGTATGGTAACCAGCAAATCGAGACACAACACAAAGTCTGCACCTAAAATACTCAAGAGTGATATACAAAGGGAAATGAAACCTCAAAGTCTTCTTAAAGTCCTTTACACAGTAATATAAAGAAAACACACTGAAGACAGCTTATGGGAGCACAAAGTCTCTCCACAATTGATTCTTCAAGACACCTTCCTGACTAATTTTACTAATCCTACTTATTAAATTAATGAAAAAAAAGATATCACAGCACAAAGTCTAAAAAAATCCCTTACTTTCATTAACATAATATGATCAATAGACTGAGCACAAAGTCTCAATGATGCCTCTCAATTTGGGCAAATTTTCATTCAGATTGTCAAAAAGAAGATACCATTACAATGAAAGAAAGTCTCTTATATAACCACTTGAAGAAGGGCTCAAGAACAGTAATACATTATGATGCATTGGGAAATGTTAGGAAGATAGGCTGGAACTTTGGGGCATTTTTTCCCATTTAAACTTTTCAATGTAGATAAACAAGCCCTACAATTGAAAGATTACAACTTTCAATGTCCACCTGGTGGTCTAATCTTGTCTTCATCATTCCTCCTTTCCAGATTAATTGAATCGGGCCCTAGATTCATTCATTGTTCTGTCTTTCCTCACTTTCAGCTGGTTTTTATCTTGAATTTTGGGAATGCATTTGGGTCTATAAATCCAAAGGATCAATGGCTATTTCACTGTCTTTAAAATTGACATTTACATGCCCGTCAATGTGATCTCAACGGCTAGTTCACTATCCTAAATTTGACATCTTTGGGGGCATCACCCCTTGGTCTTCTTTTTGCCTTCGACTTTACCCTTCCAGATTGGACTTGCCCTTTTGGGCCTTGAGAAATGGCCTGTGTCAAGTCAAAATGATCCTTTATTTTGGCCGCTGAGAGTCCCCCACAAGGGTATCTACCCTTCGGGGTCCTTCGATAGCCCTTTGCTTTGTCAATCCTCGCGTACAAATCCCCGAGCTTTCTTCCTTGAAAGTTCTCTGTGGACAAAAGTTTCCTGCGAACAAAAAGTTAAGGGAAAATTCCCATGGACAAAAATTTTGCAAAAATTTGTTATGCCAATTTGATCTTTTTGAAAATGTCTTCGTGTTTTACCTTTGTAGTCACTTGGAATTCTTTTAGATTTTTTGTCTAAAGGAATTCCTTCAGACAAAAGTCTAAAAGAGTTAAATGTTAAGCCAATTTTCAAATGCCTTAAACAAATCCAAAAGAATTACCTTTCGGCTTCCTTGAAAAATGACCCTTTGGAAGGGTGCTTTTATTGATTAAGTGTCCTCCACAAGGGCATTTGTCCTTTGATAATTTTCCTTTTGCATTGAACCGTCCCTTTAAACTTTGACGTTGAACCAATTAGTTGAACCAAAAATGGTTCAAGCTAATGGTTCAATGAATTAAACAAGCTGAAGAATTAAACTGCCTTTGAACCAATAAGAACTTTGATGTTGAACCAATCGATTGAACCAAGGCTTTGAACCAACCCATTGAACTGGTTCAACAGTTCAACAAAGCGCGTCAAGCCCCTTTGAACCAAAGGCCGATGAACTGTCCAATGAGCCAAGTGGTTGAACCAAGTGAATGAACCTACTATTGAACCTGCCATTGAACTGAGTGTTGAACCAAGTTTTGGTTCAACGGTTTAAACAAAGCTTTGAAAAATGTCTTATAACCTACTGTTGAACCTATAAACATTGAACCAAAGGATGAACAGAAAGAATGAACCAACTAAGTGAAAATAAAGAGCTGAACCACTTAGTTGAACCGAGCCATTGAACTATTCCTTTGGTTGAACCTGCCATTGAACCTTGAACTCATTGAACCTTTGAACCAAAATGGTTCAATGGTTCAACGGCTTAATGGTTCAAGCCACCTTATTTTGGCCAAGTGTCTTGAAGCTGATGAACCAATTGAAGTGATTGAACATTGAACCTTGATGAAGTGCTTAACTCTTGCCAAAGATGTTGAACTTGTTGAACTTTGAACCTATTGAACCTTTGAACTCATTGAACCTTTGAACCAAAATGGTTCAAGTCTATTTTTGCACTCAGATTTCTACCGGTGAAGATTTTCAATTAAACCAAAGCTCTGAACCAATTTTGGAAAATGACCAAGCATTGAAAACCAATTCTTTTGACTGAAACAGCCTGCAGAAGCCTTTGAACTTGTATAAATGAACCTGCTTGTAGAATCTGAAGATACAAAGTCCATAGAAATCAACATGTAAAATCCATTGAACTTGACTTGCAAAGTCTGTAGATTTTCTGAGAAGCTTTGAAAATGAGGAATCTGAATGTCTAAGACAAATTTTTGAAAATGAAAGATACAATTTTGATCTGTAGGACCAAAATAGTTCAAATGTTGTCCCAAAATGGACTGCTATTTGTGGAGGACAACATAACTCACTTACTCACAACTAGAAATTCACCTCAAAAACCAATCATGATGAATTAGACCTCCAATGCCTGTGTAGACACTTATCATGACCCTTGATGCATATAAAATATCCTATGAGATATATATAATATCCTCTAATATAAAATTCATATGGCATAATGGCAAATATTAGTATTATCGACCAATTTCTTGACCTTATATCTCGTAGTCTTATCTAAACTAGATAGGCCATTTTGTGAGCAACCTTTTCACCATATACACTGACCTCAAAAGCTTTTCCAAAGCATGATCATGACATACAAGTCATAAATTACTTATTCATTCACTTTATTGCATTAATCTATCATGCACATACCTTCAAATCTATCTTTTCATCTCTACCTGAGTTTTAAACTATTCACACCATTAGGTTTGTTTATGACTGGCTTACTAGGATGACCAAATTAGAACACTTTAAGGATATAAATTATCCATTAATCATCATGGACATGTAAAATGAGTCTCTAGGTTCTTATATCATCCATTTTATTTTCTTGACCAATGCAAATTTAGATAGCTACACTAATTTTTTTATAAATAAGCCTATATTTATGTATTTTCTCTCTCATCTGATGGACCACCACCACTACCTAGAGTTACCTAGGAGATTTTAATACATACTCCAATAGTTTATCTAGATATTTGAATCCATCTTGATCTATTTTGAATAAAATATTTCATATTAGGTCCTTATTAGGGTTTTAGGGAGGTTTAACATAGGTTTTAGTGTTAACAATTATTCATAATGGATTGTCACTTGAATCCAAAACTAATTCCTATAGATATTATCTAGCATCCTTACCCATCTCTCCTTAATAGATCAAACTTTAATTTAGAGGTTACACATGCCAAAGAATGTCTAAAAGTTCTTCTCAAATTTGAGACCTCATTATGTGAGCTTGAGAAGTCCTAAAATAGTGATTCATGTGCTTTTCCTTAAAATATTGATCTCAAAATTTATGATCAAACCTAAAAAAACTTATTTCACCTCTATTTATACTCTCACATGCATACTTGACTTGAAATTTTATCTTCATACCTCATTAGGCTAGGCAAGGTTTAAGAGTGGTCTAGGTGCAGACTTAGACTGAAGGTCCTACCCATATAAGCTCACCCTAAAACTCTCATGAATTCTTCTATACCTTAATCACATGCTCAAATAATGCCATACAAACTTGACATTCTTTTGTTCAATCATTTCACCATGCACATACCTCTTCATGCCATGATTAGGTTTCTTATGTACTTGACATCAATGATATGTACCTTTCATGCAGACATAAGATATTAGTTGCCTTCAAATTCTCTCTTCCTTTTTATCTCATGAAAACACTCTTCCATGCACCTTGTCACATAACACACTACTAACTATCTTTAATCACAGTCAACATCAATGACAATACTCAACATAGATATTAAAAGTGTAATCTCAACACGCAAATCAAGCACACACACAAGAGCACTCAAAATCAAGTCAAAATACAATGGTCCAAGGATACCTCAAATAAGGGACATGTTCAAATGCCACAAAATCAAATGGACATGACTTAGTAAAATGTCCACAAATCAAGATATGACATATTCAAATGTCAATATACTACAAGAAATGACATGTCTAAATGTCAGAGAGGCAAATAAAGACACGAGGGCAACAAAAATGGAGAATATTCAAATGCTCAAATAGGAAATAAAATAGCAAGGTAAGACACTTAAGGAAGTGCACATATGAAAGCATAAAAAAATAACATAAACATAACATAGTAGTCCTTGGATATATGTGTTAATGAAAGATGTCAAGTACATATCATATCAAGTACACTACAAAATATATAATCATGAATAAAGTCATGTGTAAGTACATATATGAACTCAAACATGATAATATAAAATGACCATAGAATTATATAACCTAGATGTATCATGATCATATAGGTGGATGCCCCCAACATCTTAGTGACATGAGTAGAGAGAAACCCCAACATCCAAATGTGCATAGATCATGTATTTGTATATGCCTAAATCACACTTAAAAGATATGTGAAACACATGTGTATTTATGAAAATATTGATATGCTATCAACATGAACCATATGGATATTCCACTACAAACTCATCAATACAAATCATATACTTAAGACTTAGCACTTGATTTTTATACTTGCAATTTTATATTGAATAAACACACAAAACAATACTTTAATGGTGTTATATAATAAAGTGGATTAATGTTGAACTATGAGTATAATAAATGAATAGGTGTGAAGTAAGAAAACTAATGAAGAAAAACCTTAGAAACAATAGAATACATAGAAAACATGTAGGATTACTATGGAGAAAACTCAATATAAGAAAACTTTAAAAGAGTGAAGGGCTTTCTCCTCTTGTTACTATCTCTTTACTTTAGTTACAAAGGTACTACCACTAATGGTCTTCATAAAAAATAGTTACAACACATGTTCATACCCATACACTGGAATGCCACTTTCTTACCACATGCTTTCTTAGACACAATCCAACTCCCAATACACCAAAAATCAAAAAGCTACTACTAACAAGACATCAATCCGTTACATGAATGGTTTTATTAGTAGTTCTATGATTGAGTCACTCACACACTTAATTCTCTTCTTCTTCCTCGCTACTAACTCCATCTCCGACTACCTTTGCCTTTTTCACAAATGCATGCTTATAACACAAGAGAGAATCCTTAGCATAAGGTAAAATGCACATGAATTAGGAGAGAAAATGTTTTCAAGTGTTACTATGTTTCAATCTTGACTACCTTTGCCTTTTTCACAAATGCATACGTATAACACATAAAGAGAATACTTAGCATAAGGTGAAATACACATGAATTAGGAGAGAAAATGTTTTCAATCGTTCCTATGTTGGTGTCTTGTCTATAAGAAAAATCATCACAATGGTTTTGAAACTATTGCCTCCATGGACATATTGTTTCACAACTAGTAGCGGTTACGAAACCACCGCGTAAATGAACTGACAATTTTGTTACCCTTTAAAAAACCCTTCATTTTGTAACCAGGGCCCTACTGAAAACTTCTCATGTAGGATGTCTAGATCATCCCAAACCTTATTATTTCTCTACAAGCTTCTTTGTACGTTCTGGTCAGGCTTCTCGACGGAAACAATGCAAAAAACAGTTGTTAGAAGTGTTACAAGTCGATTCTAGTTGCACATTTACGTAGTGGACAAGTTAGCTAATGTTGCTAACAAATATTGATCCAAAATTTAGATCACGAATCCGTCCACATTTAATTTAAGATACCTTTCAAGATGCATTAAAAGAGAATAATTGAAATACGACATCAACAGTTTGCTCTCTCAACTTGGTTATGAATGTAGAATCGCACCAATGGTGCTTCATTGTAAAATAACAATCCACTCGATTTACACTATGTTATTGCTAAAAATGTAAACATAGTTTTTGTTTTGTTTTTTAAAAACGATGTCTGAGATATCCTCATGCTTCTTCCTTTGAGCCATTGCTACCTCTAATCCTAGCGGGGGCCATTCTGTATGCTATGCTTTAATCATGCAATGCTGGGTTTTTGTTCAATTTCTTTGGATAAACGTGTCATTTGATAGATGATGACTATATGCAGGTGGGATGATGGTCTAAAAAGTGGTCTCTAATTTCCATATGGTAGCATGGCTTGCTTAGTCAATTTCAACTATATGTTTACCATGCTTTGATATTGAATCATTTAATGGATATTCTCAGCCACATTTATGTTTTGAGATAGGTTCTCAAAACAGGTCTAGATTGAAAGTGAATGTGGAAACGGATATTGAACTAGTATGTTCTTAAGCTTGGTTTATATTTAACTTATGACTAGAAGAATTTTTAGTAAAAGATCAAATATTGGTATTAAATGGATTTCAAGATGGAATGGTGATTGATTGTGAGTGCGTTTGTAGCGTTCATTATATTAAGATCCAACTTGAGGTACGGCTAAAAACGTGCACTATTAAATAGTGGAAATTTCATTTGTTGAGGTTTAAGGTGCATGGTTTTGATTGATAGTGAGCATTAAGGTTAAAATGGAATTTAAATCAAGTGGAAATTTCTGTTTTTGAGGTGAAGCTTGAAGTCTTGCGCACATGCAGGTTAAAAAAGGCACCTGAGAGCGTTCGAAGGCGCCCTTGAGCCCAGCTGTACGTGCCTTGCAGCAGCCCGTACTGCTGCCCAGGTCCAGTCGAGATGCACGTACTTTCAAATAGATTTTTAACTTCCAACAAATATATGGATGTCACATACCAGGGACTAAATGGAGTTTTTTACTGTCATGTACAGGGAGGGGTTAAAAATACCTGCTCACCTGTATGGAATGTCAACATGAAAGGGGAGCAGGGGGGGGGGGGGTTAAAAATACCTGCTCACCTGTATGGAATGTCAACATGAAAGCGCGCTCCCCTGTGAGTTTTGGATAGTGATGAAAGTGATAGTTCCGTTCTAGATTCTAATTGCATTTAATGTAACGTCAATATGAACATAGGAAATAGTGAATCTTCCCGAGTAAGCCATTTTGAACTCTATATACAGTTTGATTTTCATTGTTTGGTATTTGGTCCCGAGTAGGAAGCGAAGCCCTATCATTTTAGAGAATTGAGCTCTCAGCCCTGGGTGCTTGACACTCGACTTTTAATTGAGAAAACAGAGGTGGTGGTGTGTTCAGGTTTTTGTTTCATTTTCCATTTAGCATGGGGTCTGCTTATTTATATTCCTTTTAGTCTTGAAGTATTTTGTAGTGTTAAGGGTTTTGTGTCATTCTGAAGTCTAAGCTCATGTGATTTGATTGTTGAATATGAGTACGAAGAAGTGATTGGGTTGAGAAAAGAGTCTTTGGATCAGTTTATTGAAATTTGGAATGCTCAAATATTCCGAAAATATTTGTCTGCGACCTTTGATTTTCTCAGTGCTTGAATGGTTTGTTTCTTGGGATGATGTTAATGTATAAAAGCATTTTTCATATGTTTTGGAATGTTTTATAGTCGCATTTTAGTTGGAAAGCAGAATGACATTTTATTGATTGGCAATGACATTCTTGAAAATGAAACCTAATTTCAATTTGTATTCTAGTTGTTGGATTATTCAAGGATGATTATTTGCGGCATTTGAATTCTAGTTGTTGGAATAAGGTGCGAATTGCATTTGAACTTAAGCATTGTCTCCATGTCCAAGAGAAAATATTTAAATTGTTTTTACCTTCATTGATTGGCTAAAGTGTAGTTTTAGAGTGGGCGTCCACTCATTTAGAGTTATTTTATTTTATTTTATTAATTATTTTAAGTTTTTTATTGATATAATGTTAGTGTGTTTAATAATACATATATTTTTGTATGGTTAAAATGTATATGTAATATTTATTTTTAATATAATTTATAGATAAGTATTTTTTTTTCATATTTATACATAATTTATTATTAAAAAAGATTATTAATTAAGTATTTATATAATTGATTTTTTATAATAATAAGTTTGATTTGTCCAACAAATAACCACTCTCCAAAATATTAACCCTAACTCTAGTCTCATTTCTTATCCATGTAAGAGCATAGAGGGCTAGTGGGTGAGGCACACTGTGGAAGAGATTTACTATTGTTATACTGTCAAATTTAACCCAAGAACTATTAATTTAAAGAGGTAATTATTATATTTGGAATAAATATACATATTCTCTTTCTTTAAGTTTTATTAGATTTATATATTGCTTATCTTGTGAATGTTTGTTTTATTGCAATTACAGTAATTTTGGACAATATTTAAAAATTTAATATTGTGTTATAGTTATAGAAAATTCACCTCTTATAGTGTAGTTATTTAGAGCATAAATAATATTTCATTTTCATATCCATAACAAGTATAAATATCAAACTAATATTTTTCTCTTTTTTTTTGCATATCCATTCTATTCATATATATATATATATATATATATATATATATATATATATAGCATATTAAATTTCAAGCTTGGATCTTAGTGGTCTACTGTATATACTCAATATTTACTCTCACCTCTCTTTTAGGGGATCTTGGTTGATCATAATTTGGTGAATGTAGTGGGGTATTAAGGATTGAAACTATTATTTTTTATAAAAATTCTCAAAGTTAGAAACTATGTTTCAGCAATTTTAAAACTCAAAAAGTTATTGTTATCATAAATTGGTGAATGTAGTGGGGTATTAAGGATTGAAACTATTATTTTTTATTAAAATTCTCAAAGTTAGAAATTATGTTTCAGCAATTTTAAAACTCAAAAAGTTATTGTTATTAGCTAAGCTAACTCATTGTTATTAATTGAGAGGAATTCTCATAATACCTAAGCCTTAGAAAACATTGTATATGGATCTTAGCTTTGATGTACCTTATGTTTTATTAGAAACACCTAGGATTTTTTATTTTTATTTTTTCTAATTAGAATATATTAATTATTTGATTTTGTGGTGCATTGATAAAAAATTAACCTTATGAATTTACTCTATACATACCTAAGAGATGGGATATTATAACTATGAATATATTTAAACACTCTATAATCAATACTTTTTAAGTCTGTGTAATATTTATGTCTAGGATTTATATATCAGAGAACCTACAGATCAAACATACCTAGCCTAGTAATTCTAAAAAAATCTTAGGTACACTTGACAAATATATACTCTATTGTAGTATTTCACTTTTAGATTCAAATTCATGTGTTAGTTCTAATTATAGAATAATGAGAGGGGAGTGCAAAAGGTGGATTTGGTATGAAATAGGTTTTTCATAGCTAACTTTTGATATGTGAAGAATTTTGTAGTTCTAACTAAAATTCAACCTAATAGGCCTGCAAAGTAGTATTTCCACATGAATTTAAAAAAGTATGAAAAACATATTTTTTCCATAATGTGACCACTTATGTGATCCTCTCATTGAGATTATCATTTTAATCTATATTTTTAAATAGAGGGTAATTGTCTCATTGTGACCTTCTTATTGAGTTAATCATTTTGACATATTAATCCACACACCCTTTAAAAATAGTTAGGGTTATTTTTTCAACCATAAAAAGTTTATTTGCTAGAAATGGTAGAAAAAAGTAATACTCACCAATTCTAACTAATTCAACTAGGAAGAGTAAATTGTAGATGTGTGTCTCAATAAGGGTTTTTAAAATATGGAAAGGGTAAATACTATTCTCCTCTTGACCTAATAAAATGGATGAAATGAAAAAAATATTATTATCAAACTAGAGGTATCATAGGTCAATTAGTGTCCCCTAAATTGAAGTTTCATTTTAAGGATATTTTGAAACTACAAGAAGTTTGGACTATCTTAAATAATATTTTGGGAAGCATAAAAAGATGTGGGGATGTAAATGAGAAAACAAGCTTGTCACTCTTAGTCTAGATAATTATCCTCATAGTGAATATTTTATCACTCAAGTCAAGTACCTAAGACTTCTACTTGTTGAGAGAGGTATGACCAACTCATTATGAGTGTTTTGTCAATATTGGATCATTCCTAATCAATATTTATTTCAAATCACTACACACAACAATATTATTTGGGCATTAAAATTTTTAGACCAAAATTTTATAATTTCTATGAGTGACTTCAAAGAGATTAATAAAAACTAGTTTTTATTAGTGACATCCAACCTAGAGGTACTAATCAATAAGCATTAGTTTTTAATGATGCTAATAAAAAATCAAAACCTAACTCTATAAAAGGCAAGGTCCCTACTAAAGGAAAATGGAAAGCAAAACATAATTCTATTAGCAAGATTTTATTTAGTTGTACTTTATTTGGCTATTTCACTCACTTACCCAACATGTAGTGGCGTAAACTTCCAAAATTATATAAATCACCATCGAATGAGTGATTTTCATTGGAATTTAATATGGGGAGCTCCCTTGGATGATGGATAATTTTTTAGTTTTTAATTTTAACCAAAAAGTACAAAGGAAAAAAAAATGGAAAAAATAATGATAAAAACTAGATGGAAATTGAAGAAAAATGAGAAATATGAAAACCCCACAATGGACTAAACACATAAGACCATTGGATAACTCATACAGGATTGTAATTGAGTGGGACTCTTTCTTTCATATGAAAACAAGAACATGAACAACAAATGTATAGAGGATGAATACCTAGAAACACAAATTCGTTCATGTATTTAGATTGCATGCATATAGCACAAAGACAATGGCTATTTGATATAAAAAGCAATGTTTTCAAAATTTTAAATATCAATTTTTAATTTTATATACTCAAAGTGAATCATATCCTGAGTGACTATTATAATTTTGTTAAAATATACAACCTCCAAGTTCAAGGGGTTCAAATTCCCTCAAGTGCTAGTGTTTAAATTTTAGTGGTGGTTTTTTTCTATAAATTATCTTTTTTAAATTGAAAAAGAGCATTATGAAAATTCTATTTCCTAAAAAATTAATATAGTGAAACAAGAAAAAACACAAAATGATATTATTAAATATCAAACACAACGTTCAGTATTAGAGATTCTTTAGGATCATGTTTATGTGTTATGCTATCATGTTTCAGCCATCCCAAACATGTTCAACATGTAAAGATTCAAACTTTATTCATGTTTCTTATAATTTTCAACTTTGAATAAGGTAACACTAAAACTTAAGCAATTTTGCTCATTTTGGAAATGTTTTACATGTAAAGATTCAAACTTTAGGCACGAATCTAATAATTTTAAACTTTGAATAATGTAACACCAGAACATAAGTGGTTTTAGTCATTTCAAACATGTTCAACATGTAAAGATTCAAAATTTATGCACATTTCATATAATTTTAAACTTTGAATAATGTAACACTAAAACTTAAGTAGTTTTGATTATTAGATATTAGCGATGCTTAAGCTAGGCTTTGCAACAACATAATATAGGTACAACAATGACATTTGTGCCTTGTCCTTAAAATTTGTTAGGGAGTAATAAGGTTAATAAATTTTCATCAAAATATCTCTCTGTCACCCTTTTTATATGTTCAACATAAATCATGATAGTTGAATTATCCATGTATATAAGGAAGTTACACCAATGTAAAAATATTTTCACTAAGTGTGTGTCATTGATTAGATGAATAATTTTTACAAACTTTTATGGTACCACATACCAATCTTCTCCCACATGTGTAAATTTTTATCGTCTGTACCATTGGGTATATCAAAAGGATGATTGTTTTCATGTACCGAAGGGTATATTAGAAGAGCATGCATATCGATAGGTGTGGTATATTAGACTAACAATATATAAAAAAGGACCTATTTGGAGTGATAAGGAACCTATCTATCTCCATTTATTAGCTTGTTCATAATGGCTAAAAATGTACTGAGATTTGTTTTGCTAGACACTCAAATTCTTCACAGTGACAACTAAGCAGTGTGGAAGACTAAAGTCAAAACATGCATACAATTTTAAGATACATGACCATTTTTTATGTAAAATTGACCCAACATGACTCTAACACTAATTAGTAGTGAAAATTTAACAAATCTAATTATAAGAAAAACTTGATAATCATGTCTAGAGTCTCAGATGAGGTACAACCTCATATCTAAAATGCCACTATAGCTAAAGACAACTGGGACAAGATATAACCAATTTATGAGGCAAAGAATGAAAATAAGATTCTGCATTTATAGATCTAACTACATTATCTCAAATTGAAATCAAACAAAAATTTGGAAGCTTTCCTACATCATGTTATAACTTTATGGACCTCACTTCTAGCATTAGGCAAGACAATGATAAACATAGGTATTTGGTTATAATTATCCTTAGAGCATTTCCCCCTTAATATGAAATTTTTTTTACCACTCTAAATGTCACAAGTCAGAAACCAACATTTGAGACATTGGTTAAAATGTTGTAACAATATGAATCCATGAAAAATGTAGAGGAAATAGATTAGCAACATGCATTTATGTCGAATAAGAAGAGGAATAATCCCATGAAGGGTTTAAAAGAATATCTTATGTAACATAGTCAACACATCAACATGGAAATAAAACTTATCCAAAAAGTTTTTGTCAACTTTGTGCTAGACAAGGCCATGAATTGAAAGATTACTAGTATAATGTAGATACACATGTCTCATCCAAAAAGAAGCCCATTTCACAAAATTCATCACAAGTATAGATAAATAATAAAATTTAAACACACTAATGTAAAAATAAACCTTTCAAACCCTAATAACATGGGAATGTTTCTAAAGAAAATGATTCTTCCGATGAAGTTCATATATTTTCCACTCAAACACATGAGGAAACATCTACTTAAAATTTAGTCTAGTATGTGGATTTTAGTACCATAAGGCACATGATTAGAAGAAAGGATTGGTTCTCAACCTTGAACCAAACATCATCATGATAAATGTTTCTCTTGATGATGATACATCATGCATTGTTTAAGGTTCATGGTGACTTCTCTCTAAACCATGGCAATAGTACTTGCACAGTCATAGATGTTGTGTGTGTTATAGGATGCACCAATAAATTGATGCATACAAACTAATTATTTGATTATATCCTAAGGGTTGACTTTGATTAGGTACATGGACATAATGTTATTTGACTAAAAACAAGTCTAAACTCTCCAAAATTATGGCTCAATATTTTGGTATTACCAAAATGTTCCAACTTTATGTGGTACATAATGACCATTGATCCCTTGTTGAAAACGATACAAACTATCAAATTTATGGCATCATAAATATTATCACTTTAGTTACGGATATTTTTATAATTGAGAAGATAACACATGGTCATAAGCCTTCCCACACTCAAACATAAACTTAATATTTATTCTAATTGTTTATCTATAAAATAATGAATAAATCATTTTAGAAAAAATTAATATCAGGTTCCGCATCCATTGGATATGTTTCACACTGATCTATGTGGGCACATGCATCCTAGCCTTAGAGGATAAAAATACTTTCAACTCTTTGTTAATGACCACTTAGGAAAAATGTGGGTATATTATTGAAAATAGAGGATCAAGTCTTTCAAACCTTCAAATAATTCAAGGCAACTATTGAAAATTAAATTGATCATAGAATTAATTCCCTATTCTTAGATTTTGTGGGGAATACACTAGTAAAAAGTTCACTATATATCTCACAAAACATGTAATATGCCAACAATTCAATGCTCCTTATACCCATGGCATAATGGTGTTAAAAAAATGTAATCATGTCATTGAAGAGATGTTTCATAGCATGGTTTAGGATACACAAATTCCTTTTCATATTTGATAGAAGCATGTCACATAATGGTCTACCTATTAAATAGGTCACCCACTCAAGCCCTTTATGTCATCACACTGAAGGAAGCCTGGACTAGAAAGAAATTGAAATTTTCTCATCTTTAATTTTCTAGTTGCAAGGCATACATGCATGTCCTAAAAAGGAAAATAAATAATTTTGATAATAAAATAAATGAATGTATTTTTATGGGATACATTAAAGAGTTTAAGGAATATTGACACCTTGATCTAGAGGCTAATAAGGTGCTTATTAGCAATGGTAGTGTTTGATGAGAAAGGTGAGATTAGTTCACCTTCCACATAGGAAACTCATACAAACATTAGATCAATAAATTTATCATATGGTAATATTGGTAGTGTAAATGATAATGATAAACTAGGACCTCCAACATAACCCCCCATTATTTAATGTATGCCTAAGTGGTATACTATCACTATACAAGATGGAAAAATGGATGGAGTCTCAAACACATCTAGCACATGGCCAAGGACTCGTAGTATGGCTTACACATAGGTCAATTTGGTCCTGATGAGCATATTTGTAGAAACATTTGACTCCTTAATGGTCATTGAATCCCAAGGGTCCAAACCTTGGAAATATGTCATGGATGCAAAGTATCAGTCTCTTATGAAGAATAAAACATGGAAAATTGTTTATCTTCCACCTAAGAAGAAATTTATAGGAAGAAAATGGGCCCTTAAAAATTAATACAAATCATATGATATTATATACAAGATAAAGGAAATACTTATAGTAAAGAGATACACTTAGAAGAAAGTGTATATTATGAGGAAACTTTTCTACTCATAACCAAGATAAATACATTCAGAATGGTCTTTGCTATGGATGCATTATTTTGGTGGAATGTTCATTATATTGGATATGAAAGGTGCCTTCTTGAATTGATATCTACATGAAGTGGTATATATGACCCAACCAGAGGGTTATGTCACACCCAGTCAAGAATAGAAAGTGTTCATACTTATAAATTCAATGTACGGTCTCAAACAGGGTCCTAGACTGTGGCTCATTAAAATAGATGAGCATATCATTCAAAATGGATTCTATATGATCAAAACCTCTATCTCAAAAATTAAGTTGGGGAGGTTGTTATAATAGTTGTTTATGTTGATGATCTAGTCATCACTGGAATTTCAGTGAAGATGATAGATGAAATGAAGATTGATGTCAAACGGTCATTTTCCATGATATATCTTGGGCTAATTCACTATTTTTTTGGTATATAAGTGTGTAAAAATGGGTACCACATATTTGTGTCTCAAATTATGTATATCAAGCTAATGCTCAAGAAGTCTTGGATGATGGATTAAAAACCTATGAAAACACCTATAGAGATAAGACTTTATCTTTCTCATACAAATCCATCACCAATAGTGGATTCCACTCTTTGACAAGATTTGATTGGAAGTATCATCTAAATAACCCACACTAGGCTATAAATCAGCTATGATGTTAGTTATATTTCATGCTTCATGCAAGAGGTAAAGGTAAGTCACTAGAAAGAATCCAAGTGGATATTATGATATATTTGAGGAATAATATATTATGGTTTATAATATAATAATAATTATAAGTTATTCTTAACATGTTACATGAACTCAGATCTTGTAGGTTTTATTGATGATAGGAAATGCACTTCAAGATTTGTATTCTTTCTTGGATCTAGTTCTATCTCATGGGGGATAAAGAATCACAACTTTGTTTCTCATTATTCTACTGAGGTGAAATATATTTCTACATGAGGAGGTGTATACAAAGAGATATGAGTACATTGCATACTTTCAAAATTAGGAATACCATAAAATCAACCTATAATTCTACAGTGCAATAATCAAGGTGCTATTAAAATTGTTTGAAATCTAGTATTTTATGAGCACACAAAGCACATTGAAGTTATAAATCATTTCATATGTGAAAATTTTCAACAACACAACATCTATCTCCAATATTTCCTTTATTAATATCAATGTGCATATGTCTTCAAAAAGTCGCATGTTATAAGTTTGAAGTATTCATAAGTATTCTCTCTTGTAATCTCCAAACTATGATGAATTAGGTGGCTAGGGGGTGGGAAAATGTTATACTAATTTAATTTATTAATTCATCATTAATAATTCTAATAGTGAGGTTGTTATGCTATACAAAACTCAGTTATTTAGTAATCTATTAGTTAATTGAGTCTATAATAGACTCGTAACATAAATTATTCGATATTATTTCTATCCCTAATAAGTAGGAAATATTACAAGAAATGTATTGTAAATAAATAAATGTTTTTAAATGTTATTTTTTAGGTGAATAATATTATAATATTTTCATGCTCAAATCAATTAAGAAAGAGGAAACAAAAGATATATAAATTGATTAAACATGTAAACGCAATCTTGAAGGAGAAGGATGGAAATCATAAATCCATTCAAAATTCAAATATGAACAATGAATTTTCAAGAAACCATAATGTTGTCCTATCTCCTATTCAAAAACAATAGCCCCTTTATGACATAGAGGTTTCATAAGAAACCTTTCATCTTTTCCATGTGTTAATTTGAGAATCAACTTACATGAAAACACATCAATAATTTTCTCATGGTTATGTATTCCTTGTTCTTCTACAGGGCTTTTAGGAGGATATTTGGTCCTTTTAATGGTCTCCTCCACTATTTTTTATGTATCTATGTTTTCTTAAGTATTTGGATTAGAAAGTGATATGTGGCATGCCTCTTCTTGAGATGGAGTAGGAGTAACATTTTCTTAAAAAATAGATTTGGAAAATACCTTTGTTTTTGAGTTACTTCTTGTGATATAAAAACACTCATTTTTTAATGAATCTTTATCATCATCTTCATCAACTTCTTATGCCTTAAAAAAAATCATCTTACTTGAAATGAATATTGGGCACCATTCTTATGGATTTGCCTTCATGTCTTATTTTACTTCCAAGATTCCAAAACTTTAAACTATTGAGTCATCTAACTTGATGAAGCAAAGATCTTCAAATTTGACATGAAAATGGAGAAACAACATTTTATTCTTTGTAAAGTAGGGATCTAAATTATTTGTTTGATTGTAGATCAATCAATTATTTCTCTAATAACTCATTTTCTCTAAATATTTTGAAATTGAAACAATCAATTGAAGCTAGTTGAATATTCTCTTCTTTTATACTGAAGTTTTGACATGCTTCTTTGTGGATTTATTTCTAAAAAATTTAATCTAAAGGTCGAGGGTTCTTTGTGTAAAATATTTTCTATTCATATTATTTTCTCCTATTTTTCACCATTTAAATCATTTATAACATGTTTTGAAACCTCCTCCTTTAACATTCTAGGCATCATGTCATCATCAACTTAAATTTCTTATTGTTGTGTAGTTTTTACATCATGTAATTTTCTCCTCTTCAAGATGATTTTGATTTCCAAATTTAGGGAAGCAACATAGTTGGTTTTTGGGACTTGATTTATTAGGATAAGGAATTAGTCTCATCAATTTTTTGAATTATTCCACAAACTATCACATATACTCTTCTTCTTTCTTTTGGATTTGGAAAAAAAAGACAAAAATACACATGCATCCATGTCTTGTTTGAATCTATTCAAGAACTTGTTTCTCAATAATTTTCATTTCACAATGCATCCATCTTCAAAGTTCCAAAATCATTTAGAAACAAATCCAATGAGGCTTTAAACGAAATTTATCATAGATACATATTATTGCATAACTCCCAAGATGTCACAAGCCATGGTAAAAGCATAGATATGGTCATCTACATCTTGAGATTATTATCCAAAAAACTTTGTAAATATCCTCCTCAAATCTGAGGATAATTCATTGTATTGGGCCAAATCTAAAGGACCAAAATGGTTTCCCCATGGGATGTCTAAAACCGAAGCTAAAAAATGAATCAAAAAATGATGGGTAAAAGTTACTTCACTTTAGAAAATTCACCAACTTCCATTCCATGGGAGGTTCCCTAAAATATTGATAAATTTAATGTACAAAGCACTTTGATCCCCAGTTGAGTCACCAAAAACTATTGGCAAGATTTTATGTCATTGTGTTCTTTTTAGTTATTTAATTAAATTTCCCAACATGCAGCAACATTAACTTAAAATTTTGGAGAAATCACCTTAGAATGGGTGATTTTCCTTTGCATTTGAGATGGAATAGCTCCCACATATGATGAGGAAATTGTAGGGTTTTTTCACTTTTAACTAGAAAATAGAAAGGAAAAAAATAAAAGTAATGATAGAAATTAGAGGTAAATGGAAGAAAAATGGGAAAGATAAGAAACCAACAATGGAATATACACAAAAGACTGTTTGGATGAATTATAAAGGAATGTAAATGAGTGGTAACCCTTTCTCTCATATGAAAATAAAAACATTAAAAACAAATGCATGGAGGATGAATGTCACTTTGAATCACAAATTCATTCATGTATTCATATTTCATGCATGTGGCACAAAGTCCTACAAAGGTTTAGAACATAGAGTTTGCATCATTAGAGTTTCACATAAAATGAAGAAATATTGAAGAACTAATGTAATTATTTAAATATGATCAACAAAACACATTCCATAACCAAATAAAATTAACACCATTAAAACAACACTCATATCACTTATATGTATTTTTATATTCATAAATCTAGAAAAATATATGACACACAAAGTTGTAGTTAGCCCTCTTCTAGGGTTGATAGAAAATAACAACCATGTATTACAATGAAAATCCTATTTTTTATAAAACTTGCATCTACAAAGTATTTAGGTAATGACTTTGAGTCTAACTTAACTTGAGAATATTTTTTACTCAATTAGAGTTTGTCTACTTTTCACTTTATCAAATCTAGATATTTTTATAAGAGACCTTATAAAATAACACTACTAATGATTTTATGACTTGCAAACTATAATATTTAATTAATTCATAATTGAATTAATTTTACTCTCTTAACTCAACTTGACACTTAAGTGAATTTATGATTTTTAGTTAAATTAATTAATTCAAATGAAGTAATATTATAATTTTATGAACTCATTTAGTTTAATAAAATCAATATAACTTAAAAATCATTTTTATGTTCAATCAGGATATAAGTTGATTGGCCACTCTACACCAAAAAATACCCAAGAAAACTAGTTTATTGGGCAATAGGGTCCTAGCATTTCAATTGATGATTATCTCATTATTTTATTCTTTAAATTGTAATCTTTGAATAACCTGTATAACCATTATGACTACCTTCTAATAAAACTTCATGATAAATATATTCATTTCCACTTACACCATTTCATAATTGCTCTTGTCAAACTTGACACCACATGTCAATATATTTTTCGTTATAAAAAAATATCCATTTGTTATGTAGAACACATCATCTCCAAACTCATATTCATGAAAGAACTTTTCATAGTTAGCTTGAATTTCTTCGAGAAGAGCAATCTTATTTGAGCTTAGGGATTTTATTCACTTGAATTTATCCTCTATAAAATTAAACAATTCCATTTTTTTCATGTCATTCCACACAAAGAGGGGTGATGTAAATGTGTCTTTTCTCAAACCCTCCAAAATCTCCACACATAGAGAAAAGATCTTTATTGTGTTCAACCATTTGAAGATGTGAATAATATGAAACCCTTGAGTTATACATATGTATTACACCCTTTGGGACCATATAATTGATAATCTTTATAAATTCACTTTTTCCTACAAAAGATCATGTATCTAAAACATGGCATTCCATAGTTTTAAATGTTGTTTCAAATTATTCTACTTATTTAATCCCACCTTATTGTCTAGGATTGGCATTGAATTACTTATTATTAGTTGAGATTGTCATTGAATAATGTTTCAAAATGTGTACTTTATTTAAAATGGTATTGAAAGATCTTTGTAATGGTGCCCTAGAAGCTTTAAAAAAATTATGCCACTTGTACAATGCTCTAAATGGAACAACACTCCAAAAATATTATATTTTTTGTTATTTTCTTAGCTACATGAATTTGGCTTCCCCAACGACTATCTATATGGCACCTTACACTCCTAAGATGAAATTTTAATACTTGAATAGTGTTTTGAAAGACATATTACCATTAAAAATAACATTTTAGCGCTGATATGGCATCCTAGAGATCTTTGGAAAGGTGTTGGGTAGTTATATGAAGGATGATGCTTTGATCCAAGTTGATGATGGCATTTTAGCAACTTTTATAGTGCTTTATTTCCTCTTAGTGGGTTTTTTCCTTACTATTTTAAATAGAGGTATAAATTTTATCTTTTTTTAAACCTTATTTTCTACTTTGGTAGCCTAACAATGGTGTTTTACATGTATATCTAACAACTAAGATGAATGTTAATCTTTATCTATATTCTCCTCCACTTTATCATTGAAAACCTAGTTGTATGTGGTTATTTTTAGAGCTAAGTGGTGTTGCATGTCTGATGTGGTAGTGTTATGGCATTACAAACCTCCTTGGATGGCATCCCATAGGTTTGAGGATGGCACTTTGTGGGCATCTAGTGCTTTGAAACAATTAGTTTTGTCTTATTTGTATCTTTGACTTACTTATGGCTTCCTTGAATGGTGTAGTTTAGCATGCACACTTTCTTTGTCCTTCTATATAGGTTTGAAAATATACCTTGGTCTAGTTTTAAATAGTGATATTAAAAAAAATATATTTTATTCACACTCTCCTCAATGATGTTTAAAATTGGTATCCTTTAAATAGCTATAATGATTTTGTTTTTGTTTTTTGGCTTTGTATATGGAGAATGGCATTGAAAATTTATTTAGATAATAAAATATGCATATTATCTATAAATAAAATAGTAGTTTTCAAAGCATTTCATATACATTTTTTTTTAATTTTAGAATTAATTGAGTTTGTTTGATTTAAAAATCATGCATCCAATTATTCTTCAGTTAACCAACACATCCAAAATTGGGTTTTATATAAATAAGATTTGAGTAATGAATATTAAATAAAGTAATAAATTTAATTAAAATAATTATTTAAAGTGGAAATTTTTTTAAATATTTACACTATGGAATTCCCCACCAAAATCTCCACTAGGGAATTCTCCACCAAAATCTCCAAAGTGGAAATTTTTTATAAGATTTCCTTTATAGAATTCCCCACCAAAATCTCATAGTGGGGAATTCTCCCTAAAAATATCCATTGTTGAGAGTTTCATAATAAAATCCATTAGGAGAAGTTCGTGAAAAACTCCAATTTTATCATTAACAGTGAAAACTGAAAAAATGCTTTAAAATATTCCATAAAAACATATTTCATTTCACTGAGTGCAAAATGACATCAAAACTCATTCTTTATTTTAAAATTTTCTTGAATATTCTTTCTCATAACAAATAGATTTATCTATTTGTAATTCCACCCATAATTCCACCTTAAGAATTAATTCACCAAAAATCATCCTAGTGATTTAAAAAAATCCACTTTGATAATAAATCATTCTAATGCCAAAATGAACAAGTTCCAAATAATATCAAATGAGATCCAAATGAGATAAATTCTAGATCAATTTGAACAAGCACAAAATATAATGAATGTTACATACAATTAGTGAGCATTTGAATAATTGTTGAATATCGTCAAATGCAAAATGTAGAAAAATGTTAGATTACATAATGCCCAGGCAAACAAGTGTTAAATATCACTTTTATCAATGTTGATCTACATGGTATCATATTTACTTGATCATCATTTTATTTTTTATCTTGACTTTCTACTGGTGAGATTTAAAATACAAATGGTCTAATGAAAAAATGCTAATAAGATTCACAAAATGATATTGAAGTGGCCAATTCAAAAAAAATAATATTGGTATACTAGAAAATTACGTATGCAGAAATTTTTATGTACAAAAAAATTTAAGGTAAATCAATCGACTCAGATGAATTATCCCCCCTGTTAAGACAAAGGCAAAGGAAAAAACAATGCAAATGTTTATAAATAGTGTTATAACTTTTGTGGTAAACTAGGTCATGTTGAACATCATCATTTCAATAAAATGGCATAATTGGAAGAAAATATGAAAAAGATGTAGCTCCTTCCATTTAAGATAGGAGCAACACTTTATACAAACAAAAAAAGTATCATTTGGTTTGAATGCATTTTGGATGCAAGAGGATCTCACCACATGGCTCATGATGGCACACTATTTCAAAATCTTGATGAAATATGCACAACTAAAATTTTGTGGGAAACTTTAATACACTAATTTTTTAGGGAGAATGGTATGTTGAGATGGATAAGGGTGTATTCAAAATAGTTATACATGTTCCAAAACTATATATGAACCTCTTATTCATCTATTAGATCACACATTTAGGTGAAGGAAAAAATCTTGAGTTGACACATGATACGGGAGCATTCAAGTTCACATGCAACTTGCATCAACTAAAAATATGTTAGTTAAATAAATATTTATAAGTGTTATGTCACATAAGTTTATTATTACACATATATCTTGTTGTAAGTTTTTACAAGTATTCAGTGTTACATAATCATTCTTTGTTATGTTTTCTGTCACTTTTATGTGTACATGTGGTTAGTGTAGTTTTGCATTGTATTTGAGTGCACATGTGTTTGTAATGTTCCACCATATTTTGTTTCATGAATTTTTATACATTTCTTGTCAAAATAAGCTTTTGTTGTGTTAGTCTATTACTCAAGCATAAAACTATAGATATTTTTAGTATATTTCCATTAGTCTGTGATATCTCTTGAGAAATAAGGCATTCAATTATAGTCGATTATTCACCATAGAAGCACCTGAGTGAATTAGGTTTCTTGGAGAATTTGGATCTTCATTGCATAGGTTATGGGTTAAAATTATAAGTCATTTTAAAATCTTACAATAAAGTTTGGTATTATTCTTGCACAAATATGAGGATCATGGAAAAAAGGTTTTCATGGTAATTATGGCTTATAAAGTAATTTAACTTCATGTGAATTTGGTTTGGGTGCATATATCTTATGATGTGTTATGGAAGGATCCCTCAATGACTGCTTTAAATTTAATTCTAAAATTCATGAAAACTAATACAGATTATTAAATATTTTTTATGATGTAGTTATGATACGATAAACTATAACATTTTGTTGTGCCTTGAATTTTTTAGAGAAATTTTATGTTTGTGGCACATTTAGTTGTGTTAATATTGTTAGTGGGGAAAAAACACTTAATATATGTATGTAGGTCTTGCATGTTTATAAACATTCCCCTAAACCTATGCTAAGTGACTTTTGGTAGATAAGGGTAATACCTTAGAGGTGAATTCTTGGATAACTAAGAATTTATGAATCTAATTTAATGATTAGATCTTGGAGCTTTATTTTGAGTTATCTATACTTGAAAATATCATGTGTTAGGTAGTAGAGATATATGGATTTAAAATTTTAATGCATATCATTGTGAGATTACAATGGCATTAATATCATTGTGCCTATTGTATTTCCCTACTATTGGAATATAAATTTATCTTTTTTACATTTTATATTTAATATTCATCTATTTATTATAAGGGCAGTGTGGTCTAAGTTATTTCTTAACTGAGACCCCTAATTAGTTTGAACCATTTGGTATCAAAGCAAGGTTTAGTCCTTATTGATTATTTTCTCCTTTGACATTTGTGAGTGTGGCATAAAATAGTTGTATACATCTTCTAATGATATTTTTGGGAAGAAAGTGTAAGTAAAGTTTTAATCTAATATCATTATTTTGTATAAGATCTATATTTCTAGGGAAATGGCACATAGAGTAAGCTTAGGTGGTAGAATATCCTAGGTAGTTAGATCACCAAGACTTGTAGATATGACATGGTTGATGAGAGAACTGCAAGCCAAAATGGATCCTATGGAAACTACACATCATTGAGGTGTTGAAGTGGTATATGATGAAATTGATATTGTTGTCGTAGAAGTGCCTAAGGATAATGTTATGGGATAAGAGGTTGATGAACCTAAAGATACATTCCTATGAGTTATTGTTAGAATGATAAGTAAACCAAAGTTAGACCTTGTAAGTTATTATGGAATTTTGAGTCCTAAAAAACTCATTGACTAGATCACTGAGTTATAAAAATACTTTAAGCATGAAAGTATGGAATATCTCAAGTAGGTTATGTTGGTTCCCAGTTGTATATCTCTTTCATTTAGCCTTACACACTTGAATAAAATGAAAAACTAAGGTGAAAACCCCATTGATATGTTATTATATATAGGGGAGGGTTTAGCATCAAAAATGGACCGAATGGAGAAAATGACTGAGATGCACTGAAAGAAGGTATGGTCAGCTCCTTGCAACTTTTGGCTCTACCTAAAACAGGGTGATATGACTATGGGGTAGCTTGCTCACATGGATTGATTTTATAATTCAACCTCCATGGGGATTATTGGAATAAGGGAACACAAATGTGACCAGGGCATAACCAAACATGCTCACTCCACTCAAGAATGGTTGTCACACGGGATGAACAAATACACTAGGTCACATACAAGCTACTGAAGATAGATACGTATGTGCTTGAAACCTTCATTGTAAAGAATTTTTCAACAAAAAAAGTCTAAATAGAAGAATAAAATACTAGATATTTAATGCACAAAACATAGACACATATTAAGTATCCAATATTTTATGCATCTGCAAGGCAAATAACACTTATAGTATGCAAATGGTGCATTATATGTATTTTAGGATAGGGTAGGATAGTTAGGTAAATATGAAGAGTTGTGGTATGCTTGTGGTTTACAAACAACATGGTTTCTTTCAAAACACATGACATCACTCATTGCAAAGATGCAAAAAAATGACTAACGAGCTAAGGAGAACTATCAGGAGTAATGTGCATCTATTGGTGCCAATACAATGCAAGTACCCAAATGATCCCTGAAACCTTAGAGCATACACTACACTTATAATCTCAAATGCCTTTCCCTAGAAAATTCATGAACCCTGAGTACCCTTAAGACGTATTCAAAAAAATATTTCCAAATCTCTATGTAAAAAGGGTTTTATAACACATATCTATGCCCAAGATGACAACCATACATAAACACAAAACTAGATATCCAATCAGCTTAGTATGTAAAACATCTCATTGCATTTCATTAATAGGAAAAATTAAGAGCCATAGGTAGTTTTCATTATCTTGAAAAGAGATCTTACATATATCAGAGTTTTAAAATGTTGTCATGGGGATAATCACAGTCGATTTGCTCAATGATGGATAGGGGAGTCATATAAACATGCTCTCAGAGCTTGTTAATGGCTATACAAATGCAACCACCTTAGCAAGAGAGGCAAAATACACATATAGCCTTGATACCAAATTTTGGAAGAGCCTATACTTAGGAAAAACAAAGACCAAAAAAAATAACCTTGAATAGAGGAGAAACCCCCTGTTTATACATTTTTTACACCCATTTGCAATCCAAGAAAGGGGTTGCATTTTACAGTTTTGAAAATTGAAGTCAACACCCCAAAGTTCTACCAAGATGCTCCCAACTAGAAAAAATCCTTTGCCACACCAAAAATCTTCATGTATTTGCTAGAAAAATGATTCCTCCAACTGCCTCTATAAGAAATGATGAAGATTTGGAGCACATCCTTTGATTTCTTAGCTGGAGATGCCTTCAAAAAAATTAAAAGGAGAATATTCATAATGGAGGAACAACAAACTTTGTCCTCTTATTAAATTGCCTAGAGATACCCCTTGATCACTCCCTTACATAGCTGGGACCTTCTTGACAGTTGTTCCTTCCCTTATGCATGCCAAGGAACAACCTGGGATTATAATGATTGCATTTGAACACACTTGACCCATGGTTATTCAAGAGATATTATTTAGAGTGGCCCACCTTGGATTTTCAAACCTATAATATTCTTCCATGGAGGTGCTTTAACAAGTAAGGCAAATGAAAATACAAAAAGTTAGGTCATTTCACTTTTTTTATTTTTTGGATCTTACTTATTTTTCAACACTTTGCATTTCGCACCTTTGCTTTTTTACAATTTGCAATTTCACATTTGATTTTTTGTAAATTTGTTTTTTCAAATTTGTATCCACATTTTTTAATACATAAATGCATTATTTTCACTTTTTGACCTTTTTGGGAAATCCTAATCTCTTTTGTAAATTTTCAATTTGTAATTTGCAATTGTAGTTCCCCTGGGAGGTTCCCGTATGGAAATGGGAACTCTAGATGCAATCTTCAATTATTAAAAATTATAGTTGAAGTTCTAGATTCCCTCAAAATATCCTTTTAAGGGATCTAGAAATTGAATTGCAATTTATGATTTTGTAAAATTATAGATTGCAATTAGGGTTCCCATTTCCCTTAAAAATTATTTTTAGGGAATCTAGAACTCCAATTTCAAATTGAAATTTTACAAAATTGCAAAATTGCAATTGGCTAAGGAAATTCCCCCTTGCATTGAGGCCACTTGTTGACTGATGTTGATTGGTAGAAATGGGAGACCCATGTGCAATTTGTAATTTGCAAAAGTGCAAAATTGTAAAATTACCTTTGTCCTCCAATTTTCTTTGAAGTTTTCCTTGAGTTGCCATTTCTTCAACCTAATCTGACTGGTGGGATTGAGAGAGTTAACCACAATTTGTAATCCACTTTTTGGAGACTTGCATTTTTTAGGTTGTTCTTCCCACTAAAATTTTCTAGGGATCTTGGGGGCCTCTCATGCAATTTTCAGAAATTGAATTTTTTATTTATTTTTCAACTTAACTCCATTTTTGCAACTTGAGAAGCACCTTGTAGAGTATTTTTCTAGAAACTTAGCTCTTCCATCCATTACTTGATTCTCCATTTTTTGCTTTACATATGGAAACAACTGTATTACTAGAGGCATCAACACCATTAGCATCCATATACCTAGGCAAAGACATTAACATATTTTTGAACTACCTTCACCTCTTTTCTGTCTGTCTCAATGTCAATAGAAGGCAAAACATTCATAGATGTCTCTTCAATAGATGATGAACCATGAATTTTTTCATACATAAAAGATTTGAATCTCAAGAAAACCCTACTTATATCTACTTGTAAACCCCATTTAATGCCATAGAATGGATTTATTCCAATAGACTATTAATCATTCACCAGTTGATGAAGAACAAAACCTGAATCCACACTTCTCTCAATAAACTCAAACCATTGATCTTCTCCTAATAGTTACACTTTTCAAGTCTCTTTTATGCCTTTAAAAGCTTTAAACACTCATTTCAAGTCCCCTACCTCAAATTCACTCACAGATCTTATGTAGTTAGTGAAAAAAGTTAATGTAGGCTCACATTTCTCAAGTGCAAGATAACAAATTACAATTCTAATTTGATATTTTATGGAGCTAGGGTCTAGGTACAGCGTATGAAAAATAAAATATATGGCTGGACTTAGTCATAGAGTGTGAATTAGGGAATGGAGACAAATTCTACCTTAGCTCTTCAATTCTCTAATGACATTAATGACTATACTACACTTAGGCAGCCTTATAACATGTATAGACACCTCATATTTCATATTCATCATGGATTTCACTGTGGTCTTGATGTTTTACAAAGAACAAAATGTGCCCTGCATTTTACTTCTATGTGCAATGTTGTTTCCTTTTAATGGCATTACCATTTGACTAGTTATAGGCATGCTTATCAAAATTTAAACCCTTTTTGACTTATGTTCAAGTCTACAACCCTTTTACCTTTTGGAAGAATCTAGAAACCCCATGATAATTTTTAGTCTTGGCAAATTTTAAATTGCATTTCATTCTCCCATCTCTGCCATTCTAATTCTCTTTTTGCTTCTACGGGATGTGGAGCCCAATCAGTTATTTGCACATTACACTCCACCACTCATTCTTCCACTTAGAAAACCTATTGGACCTTTCTATACTATTTTAAAATTTATTTTTATCCTTATACCTCCATCAGACTTGTGAGACTTGCTTTGCAATTATCTTTTAACACCCCCATCTCTATCAAGATCATTATGTCTCAACATGAGCAGGTTGTCTTCTATCAAGGAATCAAAATTTTATTGCATCTTTATTTAGTCATTACCTCCACCACATGTACTCTAATGTTCCACTATGTAAGTTATTTTAACCTCTTAACACTCTGATAGAAATTTATACCACTATTTGCAATTGTACATTGACATACAAACCTCGTATGAGAGCTTAGACTAGGTTTTGCAATTTACTTTAATCCCCTCTAAGTCCCAGTAGAACTATTGGGTGTATTTTGTAATTTTCCTCAGTCAACCTATGCAACCTTCACCAAGATTTCACATGTTTATATTTTTCATTCAGAATAATGTCATCAATGCATGACTTTCAACCTGGTAGGAGTCTATTATATCATGGTTTTTTTTGTGTATATGTGACCAAGCTATGTGTTACATGGGTTCAAGTGTTTAAATTCTTTCCAACATGGTATAAATTTATATGGCATGTCTATTGAGTATCTTTTCCTATCCATGTATGCATACATTTCCATGTTATGCTTAGCTATATATTTGAAACATTTGTTGTTCTCATATGTTACCTCCACGTAGGATTTTCCATTGCATTCTTCCTCAAAAAACTACATAAGTATATGGTACAAATTTGAGAACCAATATTGGCTCTTTCCTGGGTATGCATACCCCTTATAGGTGAGCAAAGAACCCTATAACACAAGACCAAGTGTCAATCCATTTGGTTAAGGAGTCAAGACCTAGTCAATTTTAGCAAACACTCATGAAAGTTCAACAAAACAAGGTAGACTAATAAAAATAGATCAGGAGGATCTAAAAATGAACACACGACATAAAACATGAAATGAAACTTTATAAACAAGGCTTGAAGTATAAGGGAAATAAATCAATGAAAAAAAAAGACAAACTATACACTATACAATTATTTTACATAGTCATGCACTAAGTCTAGGAAATTTTCAAATGTTTGACATTAATTGGTAGCTCTGACATGTTATCATCCCATAATTTTTTGAACTTTTCCAGCATCTTGGTGGCCAAGATGAAGCAAACCAATCTCTAAACTTTGTTGGAAATATTGTCATTGATGTCAAAAGGCTAGCATTATTGGTGATAAAGGCCCCATTGCATTTAATGATGTTTGTAATAAATATATCTTGGATGATGTGTGTTAATATTTATTTAATATTAATGAATATATTTTTGGTTTCATATGAGACAAAAGAAGGGCCCATGGAGAAGTCAAAGAGTCACGGGGTAAAGACAAAAGAAGGATGGGATGCATTTTCCCATGAAGAGTCGTCTTGGGGAATTCCAAGAGTCACCAAGTGAAGAGAAAAGAGGAAGGGCACAATTTCTCATGAAGGGACACTTTGAGGAATATGAAAAGTCACCAAGGTAAAGACAAAAGAGGGAAGAATATTTTTGCTCATGAAGGATCACCACATGACTTTTCAAATGGAAGGATATGAAGGGTCATGCAAGATTGGTGCCATTTTCCATGAGAATTGAAGGGTCACAAAGGGGGAAGGCCAAAGGTCATTTGGAAAGCTATAAATAAAGGCTTGAAAAGCCATTTGTATATGAGAAATAATAGGTTGATTTGATATTGTAATAGCTAGCTTAGAAGAGCATTGTGAGAGATGAATATGATTTGTATTTATTATATCTAGCTTAGAAGAGCAAAGGTGAGATAGGAAAGAGATATTGTAATGAACTATCATTTGTTGAGATAGCAACATTGAGAGATAGTTGTGTGGTATACATAAAGGGGTTGGTGCTCCTGTGGGTTGGTGCTCATGAATTGTTGCTATGTTGGTGCTCAGCAAATGGGTTGGTGCTCCTGTGGGTTGGTGCTCCTGTGGGTTGGTGCTCCTGTGGGTTGGTGCTCATGAATTGTTGTTGTGTTAGTGCTCAGCAAAGGGTTTGGTGCCCCTATGGGTTGGTGCTCACAAATTGTTGATGTGTTGGTGCTCAATAAAGGGGTTGGTGCCCCTGTGGGTTGGTGCTCATGAATAGTTACTATGTTGGTGCTCAGCAAAGGGGTTGGTGCTCCTACAAGTTGGTGATTATGAATATTGTTTGAGTTGGTGCAATTCATATACTTGAGATTGTTCTTTATGGTTTTTCCCACATTGGGTTTCCACGTTATATGTGGTGTCTCTCTCTATCTTGTGTGGTGTTTATTATTTCAATTTTATTTCATATCTTGACTGATTGGTTAAGTGGAATTTGATTAAGGGAAAGTTTTATAAGATATATGATATACTAATTCAGCCCCCCCCCTTTTCATTATATCCCATGCTTAACAATTGGTATCAGAGCAGGTTCCTTTTGAAAAAGTTTTACAGCTTGAAGGTAGATCAGGAAAGCACAATGGCTAGATCACATGAAGGATTTTCTAAAAATAAGGCACCTTTGTTTGATGGGATGAATTATGCTTTTTGGAGCATGAGAATGAAGATTTATTTGATGGCCCTTGGATTTGACATATGGTAAGCAGTGGTGGAGGAATATGAAGAGCCACAGACATTTGTAATTACTCCAGTAGAAAAGAAGGCAAGTGAATGTAATGCTAAAGCTTCAAATGCTATTTTATGTGGTTTATGTGAATCTAAATTTGTTAAAATTATGCAATGTAAATTTTCTCATGAAACTTGGGTAAAACTTGAGAATATTTACAAAGGTGATGGAAAGGTTTAGCAAGCTAAGCTTCAGACTTTTAGAAGATAGTTTGAAAGTTTGAAGATGGAAGAAGAAGAAGATATAGCAAGTTATCTTTTGTGAGTTGATCAAATAGTAAATTAGATTCAAGGTCTTGGAGAAATGTTGGAAGAGTCAATAGTGGTGCAAAAGGTTTTGAGATCTCTACCAATGAGATATGATGCAAAGGTTTTGGCAATCGAGGACATGAAGAATTTAGCCAAGCTAAAGATGGATGAGTTTCATGGTATTCTCACAGCATATGAGATGTGGATAGAACAAGATAAACCCTCAAAGAGAGAAGTGGCTTTCAAGACATCAAAATATAAGATTCAAGAATCAAGCAATAGTTCCAATGATGATGAAGATGACAATGGAGCACTTTTCATTCGCAAGCCAAAAAGGGGAACATGTAAATATCAAGGAAAATTACCTTTTAAATGTTTTAATTGTGGAAAGATTGGATATTTTTTACTTAGATGCCCAAATAAGGGTAATGATGATGAAGAATAAAATCCTACATACAAGAAGAATTTCAAAGGCAAATCCAAGAAGGGATTCGAGAAGAAGAGCTTGTTTTCTAAGGATCCTAGCTCAATCGAAGATAGTGGAGTCAATGATTCAGAAGAAAAAATGATTATATTCATGGCCATACATGAAGATGATCAAGAAACAAAAAGGGAAGAAGAGAAGAATACAAAGGACAAAGAAGGTGGAGGGAACAAAGCTACAAAAGACAATCATGTTAGAGATATACAAACATGTCTTATTTTTATGGCTATTATTTTTATTGTAATGGATATATATGGTCACAAGAAATTAGAATGTCAAAAAAGAGAAAATAATTTCATAAATAAGGAAAAAGAAAGTCATGTAGAGTCAAGCAGAAGCTATAACTCTTTTTCTCCTCTATCAAGCTTTGATGAAGACACCATAGTATGCTACAAGTGCAACAACTTTGGACATATAGCTCGATATTGTAGAAGTGTGTTTGAGTCAGTCAAGAAGGATTAGAGTTTCAAAGTTCCATTCATCAAGAAGAAGGATCAGAGTTTCAAAGCTCCATTCATTAGGAAGAAGGTTTAGGCATGTTCATGGTAGAAGAAACAACTTGAAGATTCTATGTTGATGCAAACAGCTTTGCATGTAATAAATAAAGATCAGCCATGGGTCATTAATAGAGTATGTTCAAGGCATATGATAAGAGGTAAAAGTAAGTTCATAACTCTAAAGAAGATTAATGGTGGTACAGTGAGATTCAAAGATAAAACCACTGCCAGGGTAGCCAGAAAAGGTACCTTGAGTTTGGATTTGGTAGAACTAAGACTAAGAATGTTTTATATATAAAAGGTCTTAAGCATAATCTATTGAGTGTTAGTCAAATATGTGATTAGGGATACACATTAAAGTTTTGTGTAGAAAGTTGTGAGATTAGAAAAAAAGATTCAAATGAGTTGATTGCAGATGCTCAAAGGACAAGGAACAATGTGTGTGTATTATCAGATATATTCTCAAAAGCACAATCAAAAGATACATTCAAAGATCTACAAGAGGAGTTAGGAGAAATTTCTATTACTTCCTACCATTGATGTTCAGCATCAGTTGAGGGGGAGCTACGTGTTAGCTCTAGGAAGGCCCTTTGCCATTGATGTCAAAGGGGGGAAATAAAAGGTACAGGTATAGGTGTAGAAACAGGTACATATTGCTATAGTAAGGGGGAGTTACTGTTTGTTTTCAGATGGCAGTATGTGTAGGTGATAGGATGTGGTAGTTTCAAGATTGAGGTTGCCATCAATGACAACGGGGGAGATTGTTGGAAATATTGTCATTGATGTCAAAATTCTAGCATTATTGGTGATAAAGGCCCCATTGCATTTAATGATGTTTGTAATAAATATATCTTGGTTAATGTGTGTTAATATTTATTTAATATTAATGAATATATTTTTGGTTTCGTATGAGACAAAAGAAGGGCCCATGGAGAAGTCAAAGAGTCACGGGGTAAAGACAAAAGAAGGATGGGATGCATTTTCCCATGAAGACTCATCTTGGGGAATTCCAAGAGTCACCAAGTGAAGACAAAAGAGGAAGGGTGCAATTTCTCATGAAGGGACACTTTGAGGAATATGAAAAGTCACCAAGGTAAAGACAAAAGATGGAAGGATGATTTTGCTCATGAAGGGTCACCACATGACTTTTCAAATGGAAGGATACGAAGGGTCATGCAAGATTGGTGCCATTTTCCATGAGGATTGAAGGGTCACAAAGGGAGAAGGCCAAAGGTCATTTGGAAAGCTATAAATAAAGGCTTGAGAAGCCATTTGTATATGAGAAATGAGAGGTTGATTTGATATTGTAATATCTAGCTTAGAAGAGCATTGTGAGAGATGAATATGATTTGTATTTGTTATATCTAGCTTAGAAGAGCAAAGGTGAGAGAGGAAAGAGATATTGTAATGAACTATCATTTGTTGAGATAACAACATTGAGAGATAGTTGTGTGGTATACATAAAGAGGTTGGTGCTCCTGTGGGTTGGTGCTCATGAATTGTTGTTGTGTTGGTGCTCAGTAAAGGGGTTAGTGCTCCTATGGGTTGGTGCTCATGACTTGTTGCTATGTTGGTACTCAGCAAAGGGGTTGGTGCTCATGTGGGTTGGTGCTCATGAATTTTTGTTATGTTGGTGCTCAGTAAAGGGGTTGGTGCTCCTATGGGTTGGTGCTCATGAATAGTTGATGTGTTGGTGCTCAGCAAAGGGGTTAGTGCTCCTGCAAGTTGGTGCTTATGAATATTGTTTGAGTTGGTGCTCATTCATATACTTGAGATTGCTCTCTATGGTTTTTCCCACATTTGGTTTCCATGTTATATCTGGTGTCTCTCTCTATCTTGTGTGGTGTTTATTGTTTTAGTTTTATTGCATATATTGAATGTTTGGTTAAGTGGAATTTGATTAAGGGAAAATTTTATAATATATATGATATATTGATTCACCCCCCTCTCAGTATATCCCGTGCTTAACAAACTTGCCTAAAGGTATTGTTGCTAGGTTGTAATGGGATGAAATGCTGAAATAAATCCTTCCTATATGATCTCAAATCTAGATAAAACCACACTAAAAGATCTTGGTACTTCTTCAACAACTATAAATAATCTTGTTTCTTAGCTGCAATCAAATGAGTACCAAGGAAGTGTGCCTTAGGATCAAAAATATCATTCATACACTCAAAGTACTACTTGAAATAATTATGAAAACATTCATCCTTAGGGGCATAAAAGATAACCCTAGCTTCACTAAATGACTTTCTCCAAACAACACCATTATTTTCAAACCCAGCATCAAAAATAGTTGGTTACTCAACAACATCCACATTCCCAATGAGGTTACCCAATTCCACGTTTGTGTGTATCACTTTGTTCATAATACACTTTAGATCTTCAATTACATCATGATTGGGTAACTTATTTGCTTATGTCATATTAGCATCACAAGAAAATTCATATCTAAGGACCTTCTTGACCACACTCCAAAACTGATCAACAGTAGTAGCACTCATCATTTCCATGGAGAAAAAAATTTACATTGGGAGTCTTGACCATTGAACATCAAAATATCATCACCATCATTAGATGTGGACTCGGGATCATCTATATATTCATCACTTGGTTCAGTTATATCACATGAGGGATGTGGGAGGAAGCATTTATCATACCAATCAATGTCAAACTCATAATCACTACATTTACCTTGGAATTTAATGGATTAGGCACTTCTCTTACAAACCCTCCATTCTAATTTTTGTCATCATGTATAGGCTATTTTGGTGCTTGATTTGAATTTTGAGATTTCTCCTGACTCATAGACCCATGAGGGATCCCCTTCTCAACTCTATCTAGCTTACAAGACATCTCTTTAATAGTGGAGTCCAAATTCTTCATGGTCTCTTCAAGGTTGGCATTCTTGGATTGTTTTTTTTCTAGATTAACCAACTTTATATCAACCTACTTTTTCATGGACTTTCCCATAGCCAACTTCAAGTTCATGGGAGCATTTTCCCTCAAGTAATATGTAGCCTTCTTTTCAAAGGCATCACAATATCTTATCAATCATGTTGTATCACTAAGCCTTATGTTTTTAGGAAGTCACATCATAGATTTGTTGAATCATGTATTGAAGTCCTACACACACACATTAGGATTCTTTTTTTTGTTTTCAAACTCATCCAAGAGAAACCTTGAATTAATTCTATCACCATACTAAATTCTAAAAACATTCTTCATATATTCCCACAAATCAATACATCCATGGGAAATGGAATTAAACCACTCTCATGCATCTTCTTCCAGTGTATGGACAAATAACTTAATGCACACATCCTCATGCTCAATCTCATAATCTTCAATGATATTTTAAAAAGCCCTCAATTATTGATCACCACCTACTGTATTATTCCCTTGAAATTTTGGAAGGTGGTTCCTTACTTCATTCGAGACTTCATTGGGATAGCCTTTCATTTCATCAAAATTAATAAGCCTGAATATAGGAATGTGTAATGCAAGATTCTCATTCTCATATTGATCCCTATGCCTCATGATTGGTTTAATAGTGGGTTCATGAATAAATGGAAAAGGGTTGTGAGGGGGTAAATGAAGTGTGCTTGGTGGGTCAAACTTAGGAGGGGATTCAACTGGTTGATAATCAGCTAGATAATAAATTAGACTATATGATTATGAATCACTAGGAGATATATGATAATCTTCAACAATAGAAAATGAAATAAATGAAAGTTCTAGATTACCATAATCTTGGTAGCCTAAATATTCCTTTACAGCTACACTTAGCTCTTCAACAATCCTCCAAACTTGTCTCCTTCTTTCTTGATGAACACTTTAAGGGTGAGATAAGTTTCTTTGATGAGTCTCCTTTGAAGGATGATTTCAATCCTTCCAACTTTGAAAGAAAAATAACTCTCAAAGCTTAATATATTCAAAGCAGACACTGATCTTTCTTTGAAACCATATAATATTTTGGAGTTGCCACTAGAAGCAAACTTCTATAATATAACCATTTACAAACTTATAGTGATACATACTGAAACCATATCTTGCTAAAGTTAGTGATGATGTATGAAACCAAAGATAATGAAATTTTCATATTGATGTTCAACAATGGGAAACCACCTAAAAACATGAAAAATAGCTCTTTTCTAAAAATTCAATAGATGTCAATTATGCCAAATCTCTCAATTCCTAGCATGTCCCTAGTGGAGTGTTGTGGCCCTGATGGCCAAGATAACAAAACACACTCAAATAACCTCAACTTTCAAACTCATTAGATAACATGAATAAACATGTCTGAAAATATGAACCTAAGATTATTTTAGTAGATATATGTAGATAACTTTTTAAACAAATTACTTACACCTCTCTGTAAGAGTCCCAGGCAACATAAGTGACCAAGACTTCAATTTAATCCCCAGTGATGGTGTTATTTATGTTTTGGTTCCTAGTTGTACACCTTTTTTTCTCAACTTTGCACACTTGAATAAAATGGAAAACTAATATGAAAACCCTACTGATATGTTATTATATCTGAGAGAGAATTTGTCATCAAGAATGGACTGAATGAAGTAAATGACTAAGAGGCACTGACAGAGGGTTGCTACTTCTAGCTCTACCTAAACTAAGGTGAGAGGACCTATGGGGTAGCTTGCTTATATGGAGTGATTCTAAAATTCAACCTCCATGGGTATTATTGGCACAAGGGAACACAAATGTGACTAGGGAACAACCAAACTTGTTCACTCCACCTAGGAAGGGTTATCACATGGGATGAACAAATGTACTAGGTCACATACAAGCTACTAAAGATAGATATGTATGTGCTTACAACCTTCATTATAAATAATTTTTCAATAATAAAGGGTTGAATAAAAGATAATAATGTTGGGTCTCTAATGCAAAAAATGCAGACACATGTTAAGTATGCAAGATTTTATGCATCTGTTGGGCAAATAACACTTATAGTATGCAAAGGGTGTGTTATATGTAGGGTAGGACAAGGTAGGACAGTTAGGTAAATATAAAGAGTGGTGGTATGTTATTGGTTTTCAAAAAGCAAGGTTTCTTTCAGAATACATGGCATCACTCATTTCAAA
Source organism: Torreya grandis (assembly GCA_037957365.1). Taxonomy (NCBI): domain Eukaryota; kingdom Viridiplantae; phylum Streptophyta; class Pinopsida; order Cupressales; family Taxaceae; genus Torreya; species Torreya grandis. Next base: position 1,781,461 of record JARHVA010003457.1, on the reverse strand, counting down.
GTTGAAAAAAAATGACTAACAAGATAAGGGGAACTACCAGGAGTAATTTGCATCCATTGGTGCTAATACAATGTATGTACCCAAATGATCCTTGAAACCCTAGAGCATACACTGCAATTAGAATCTTAAATACTTTTCCCTATCAAATTTATGAACCCAGGTTGCCTTTAAGAGGTATTCAACAAAATATTTCTAATTATCTATGCAAAAATAGTTTTATAACCCAGATCTATGCCCAAGATGACAACCACACATAAGCACAAAACTAGATATCCAATCAGAATTGCATGTAAAACATCTCATTGCATTTAATTAATAGTAAAAAGTAAGAACCACGGGTATTTTTTGTTGTTTGAATAAGAGATCTTACATACATCAAATTTTAAAAATGCTTCCATGGGGATAAACATGGTGTATTTTCTCCATGTTGGATAGGGGAGTCATATAAACATGCTCTCAGAGCTTGCTAATGGCTATATAGCAGCAACCACATTATCAAGAGAGGTAAAATACACACACAGCCTTGATCCTAAAACTTGGAAGAGCCTATAGCTATGAAAAATAAAGACCAACAATAAAAACCTTGAATAGAGGAGAAACCCCCTATTTATACATTTTTTACACCCATTTACAATCCAAGAATGGGGGTTGCATTTAGTAATTTTTTAAAATTGAAGTCAACACCCCAAAGTTACACCAAGATGCTCCCATCTGAAAAACATCCTCTGCCACACCTAGAATCTTCATGTATTTTCCAAAAAAATGATTCTTCCAACCACCTCTATAATTAATGATGAATATTTGGAGCACATTCTTTGATTTCTTTGCCGGATATGCCTTTAAATGAGCTAGAAGGAGAATATTCATGGTTGAAGGCCAAAAAACTTTGTCCTCTTGTGAAACTACCTAGAGATACCCCTTGATCATTCACTTGCATAGCTAGAACCTTCTTGATAGTTTCCCCTTCCCTTATGCACGCCAAGGAACAACATGGGCTTACAATGATTGAATTTGAACACACTTGACCCATGGTTGCTCAAGAGATCTTCTTTGGAGTGGCCTACCTTGGATTTTTAGACCTACAATATTCTTTCATGGAGGTGTTTGAACAAGTAAAGCAAATGAGAATACAAAAACTTAGGTCATTTCACCTTTTTCCTTTTTGGCTCTTACTTGTTTTTCAACACTTTACATTTTGCACCTTTGATTTTTTATAGTTTGCAATTTCACATTTGATTTTTTGAAAAATTGCTTTTTAAAATTTGTCTCCACATTTTTTAATGCATAAATGCATAATTTTCTCTTTTTGACCTTTTGGGGAAATCTTGGCCTCTTTTGCAAATTCACAATTTGCAAAAGCAGCCAAGATTTCCCAAAAGGGTCAAAAAGTGAAAATAATGCATTTATGTATTAAAAAATGTGGAGAAAAATTTGAAAAAGAAAATTTTCAAAAAATCAAATGTGAAATTCCAAAGTGTAAAAAAGCAAAGATGCAAAATGCAAAAAACAAGTAAGAGCCAAAAAGCAAAAAGGTGAAATGACCTAAGTTTTTGTATTTTCATTTGCTTTATTTGTTTAAGCACTTCCATGGAATAATCTTGAAAGTATATAAATACAAGGTGGGCCACCCCAAAGAATATCTCTTGAACAACCATGGGTCAAGTGTGTTTAAATACAATCATTGCAATCCCAAGTTTTTCCTTGGCATGCATAAGGGAAGGGATAGTTTTCGAGAAGGTTTTAGTTGTACAAGTGAGTGATCAAGGGGTATCTCCAGGTAGTTTCACAAGAGGACAAATTTTTTTGGACCTCTACCATGAGTATCCTCCTTCTATCTCATTTGAAGGCATCTCCATTCAAGAAATCAAAGGATGTACTCTAAATCTTCATCATTTCTTGTAGAGGCAGTTGGAAGAATCATTGTTTTGGCAAATACATGAAGATTTTAGGTGTGGAAAAGGATTTTTTCTAGCTAGGAGCATCTTGGCATAACTTTGGGGTGTTGAATACAATTTTTAAAATTGTAAAATGCAACCCCCATTCTCAAATTATAACTAGGTGTAAAAAATGTATAAATAGGGGGATTTTCCTTTATTCAAGGTTGTTATTGTTGGTCTTTGTTTTTCTTAAGTATGGAATATTTAAAGTTTTAGGATCAAAGTTGTGTGTGTATTTTTCCTCTCTTGATAATATGGTTACAATTGTGTAGCCACTAGCAAACTCTGAGAGCATGTTTATATGACTCCCCTATCTAACATGGAGCAAATCCACCATGCTTGTCCCCATGGAAACATTTTGAAACTCTTATGTATGTAAGATCTCTTTTCAAGATAACAAAAAATACCTATGGTTCTTAATTTTTCCTATTAATGAAATGGAATGAGATGTTTTACATACTATGCTGATTAGATGTCTAGTTTTGTGCTTAGGTATGGTTCTCATCTTGGGCATAGATCTAGGTTATAAAACCCTTTTTTCATAGAGATTTAGAAATATTTTGTTGAATACCTCTTAAGGGCACCTTGGGTTCATGAATTTGATAAGGAAAATTATTTGATATTCTAAGTGAAGTGTATGCTCTAGGGTTTCGGGGATCATTTGGGTACTTGTATTATATTGGCACCAATAGATGCAAATTACTCTTGGTAGTTCCCCTTAGCTTGTTAGTCATTTTTTATGCAACTTTTTAATGAGTAATGTCATGTATTTTGAAAGAAACATTGTTATTTGAAAACCATCAGCATACCACCCCTCTTCATATTTACCTAACTATCCTACCCTATCTTACCCTACATATAACACACCCTTTGCATGCTATAAGTGTTATTTGCCTTGCAGATGCATAAAAACTTGCATACTTAACATGTGTTTGTATCTTGTACATTAAATACCCAACATTACAGTCTTCTATTCAACCCTTTGTTGTTGAAAATTTCTTTAGAATTAAGGTTGCAAGCACATATGTATTTGTATTTTGTATCTTGTATGTGACATAGTGCATTTTTTCATCTTGTGTGATAACCCTTCTCAGGTGTAGTGAGCAAGTTTTGTTGTGCCCTAGTCAAATTTATGTCCCCTTATGCCAATAATCCCCATGGAGGTTAAATTTAAGAATCACTCTATGTGAGTAAGCTATCCCATAGGTCCTCTCACCTTGGTATAGGTAGAGCCAGAAGTAGTAAGGAGCTAACCATACCCTCTATCGGTGCCTCTTAGCAATTTTCTCCATTCAGTCCATTCTTGATGCCAAACCTTCCCCTAGATATAATGACATATCAATAGTTTTTTCATCTTAGTTTACCATTTTATTCAAGTGTGCAAGGTTGGGTAAAAGAGGTGTAAAAATGGGAACCAACACTCAATTGGCACTATTAACAGGGATTAAATTGAATTCCTAGTCATTTGTGTTTTTAGGGACTCTTGCAGAGCATTATAAGTAATTTGTTTAAAATTTGTCTACCTATATCTACTAAAATAATCTTATCTACATATTTTTAGATATGTTTATTCATGTTATCTCATGAGTTTGAAATTTGAGGTTATTTGAGTGTGTTTTGTTATCTTGGCCATCAACGATATAGCACTCCACTGGGGATGTGTCAAGAATTGAGAGATTTGACATAATTTGCATCTATTGAATTTGTTGCAAAGAGCTATGAATTTATCATGTTTTGAGATGGTTTCCCCTTATTGAACATGAATCTAAAATTTTCATTGTATTTACTTTCATACAACATCACTAACTTCAGCAAGATATGATTTCAATAGGTATCACTACAAGTTTGTAAATGGTTATATTCTAGAAGTTTACTTCTAGTGGTCACACCAAAATATCATCTAGTTTAAAAAAAGATCAATGTTCACTTTGAATATATTAAACTTACAAAATTATTTTTATTTCAAAGAAAGAAGGATTAAGATCATCCTTCAAAGGAGACTCATCAAAGAAACTTGTCTCACCTTTAAGTGTTCATCAAGAAAGAAAGAGACAAGTTTAGAGGCATGTTGAAGTGCTAAGTGCAGCTTCAAAGGACTATTTGGGCTGCCAAGATTTTCGTAATCCTAAACTTTTATTTGTTATAATTCCTATCATTGAATATTATCATATCTCTTCTAGTGATTCAAAATTATATATTCTAATTTATTATCTAGCTCCTTCTCAACCAGCTGAATCCCCTCCTAAGTTTGACCCACCAAGCCAACTTCACTCACCCCCTCATAACCCTTTGCCATTTATTCATGAACCCACTATTGAACCAATCATGAGGCATATGGATCAAGATCAGAATGAGCATCCTGCATTCCACATTCCTAGATTTAGGCCTATCAATTTTGATGAAATAAAAGGCTATCCCAATGAAGTCCCAAATGAAGTAAGGAACCACCTTCTAAAACTTCAAGGGAATAATGCAATAGGTGGTGATCAGCATTTGAGGGCTTTTCATAATATCATTGAATATTATGAGGTTGAGCATAAGGATGTGTGCATTAAGTTGTTTGTGTATATGCTGAAAGAAAACACATGAGAGTGGTTTAATTCCCTTCCCCATAGATGCATTGATTCTTGGGAAGAGATGAAGAATGTTTTTAAAATTTAGTATGGTGATAGAATTGATCTAAGGTTTCTCTTGGTTGAGTTTGAAAACATCAAAAATAACCCCAATGAGTGTCTATAGAACTTCAATACATAGTTCAACAAAGCTATGATGTGGCTGCCCAAAAATATAAGGCATAGTGATATAGCATGCTTGATAAGATATTTTGATGCCTTTGATAGGAAGGTTACGTATTACTTGAGGGATAAGGCTCCCATGAACCTGTAGTTGGCATTCAATATGGCCATCCAAATTGAGAATAATATAAAGGTTATATGAAAGCCCATGAATAAGCAGGCTGATATAAAGTTGGTTAATCTTAAAAAAACACAATCCAAGAATGCCAACCTTTAAGATATTGTGAAGACTTTAGCCTCCACTATCAAACAAATGTCCTATAAGCTAGACAGAGTTGAGAAGAGGATCCCTCATGGGTATACGAGTCAGGAGAAAGCTCAGAATTCAAATCAAGCACCAAAAAGGCCTATATGTGATGATAAAAATTATAATGGAGGGGTTGTAAGAAAAGTGATTGATCCATTAAAAACCAAAATAAATGTAGTGAATTATGATTTTGACATTGATTGGTGTGATAAATGCTTCCTCCCACATCCCCCATGTGATATTACTGAACCAAGTGATGAAGATGTGGATGATCCAAAGTCCATATCTAATGATGGTGATGATATTTTTATGTTCAATGGTCAAGACTCCCAATGTAAGTTTTCTTCCTCCATGAAAATGATGAGTGCTAATACTATTGATCAATTTTGGAGTGCGGTCAAGAAGGTCTTGATGTATGAATTTGCTTGTGATGCTAATATGACACAAGCAAATGAGTTACCCAATCATGATTTAATTGAAGATATAAAGTGTGTCATGAATGAATCAATGCACATGAATGTGGAATTTGGTAACCTCATTAGGAATGTGGATGTTGTTGAGAAACCAATTATTCTTGATGTTGGTTTTAACAAATAATGGTGCTATTTGGATAATGTCATTCAGTGAAGTTAGGGTTATCTTTTATACCCCTGAGGATGAATGTTTTCAAACTTATTTCAAGTAGTAATTTGAGTGCATGAGTGACATTGTTGATCTTGAGGCACTCTTGCTTGGTACTCATTTGATTGCAGCTGAGAAACAAAATTATTTACAATTGTTGAATAAGTACCAAGATATTTTAGTGTGGTCTTATCTAGATTTGAGATCATACATGAAGGATTTGTTTTAGCATTTCATCCTATTATAGCTTATCATGAATACATTCAAGAAATTGTAGAGATTGGTTTACTTCATATTAGCCATCAATCTACTATAAAAGTTCAAAAAATTATGGGATGATAAGATGCCAAAGCTACTAATTAATGTAAAACATTTGAAACATTTCCTATACTTAGCCCATGACTGTGTAAAATAATTATATAGTGTATAATTTGTCCTTATGATGTTTCATTACTTTATTACCCCTCTACTTTGAGCCTTGTTTTTACAATTTCATTTCATGTTTTTTGTCATGTGTTCATTTTTAGATCATCTTGATCTATTTTTTTCAATCTACCTTGTTTTGTTGAGCCTTTATGAGTGTTTACTAAAATTGACTAAGTCTTGACTCTGTAACCTAATGGATTGGCACCTGGTATTATGTTATATGGTTCTTTTCACACCCATAGGAGGTGTACATCCTTGAGTGAGAGCCAATGTTGATGCTCAGATTTGCACCATCTACTTATGTAGTTTCCTGAGGAAGAATGCAAGGGGAGAGCCTATGTGGAGGTAGTAAATGAGCATAGCAAATGTTTCAAATACATAATTGGTCATAACATTTAAATGTATGTATACATGGATAGGAAATTATACTCATTATCCATTCCATATAAAGGTCTACCATTTTGGAAATACTTTAAACACTTGTTCCCATGTAAAACACATCTTAACTATGTAGACATCAAAAAAACTATGCCATAATATACTCCTTCCAGGTGGAAAGTTATGCATTGATGATAGTTTTATGATTGACAAATATAAACATGTGAAATATCAATGGAGGTCTCATAGGTTGACTATAGGTTGACCAAGGTAAATTTTAAAACATACCCAATAGTCCCATCAGAACTTAGAGGTGACAAAACAAATCACATAACCTAGTTTGAGCTCCTACTAGAGGTTTGGATGTCGATGTGCAATTAAAAATAGTAGTATAAAGTTCAAATGAAGTTTTAAAAGGTTAAAATCACTTCCATGATGGCACATTAGAGCACATGTGGTAGAGGTAATGACTAAATAAAGATGTATCAAAATTTTGAGTTCTCGATAGAAGATAACCTACTCACGTGGAGACATAAGGAGCTTGGTAGAGATGAGGATGTTAAAAGACAATTTCAAAGTGAGTCTCAAAAGTCCATCAAAGGTATAAGGATAAAAAAACAAATTTCAAAATGGTACAAAAAAGTCTGGTAGGGTTTCTAAGTGGAAGAATGAGTGGTGAAGTGTAATGTGAAAATTGGTGATTAGGCTTTACATCCCATGGAAGCAAAAGGAGAATTAAAATGGTGGAGATGGGAGAATCAAATACAATTTACAAGTTTCTAAGACTATAAATTATCATGGCATTTCTAGATTCTACCAAAAGGTAAAAGGGTTGTGGACTTAAATAGAAGTTAAAAAGGGTTTAAATTTTGATAAGTGTGCCTACATCTAGTGAAATGGCAATGTCATTGAAATAAAACAACATTGCACACAAAATTAAAATACAAGCCATGTTTTTTTTTGTATAGAAGAAATACCCCAGTGAAATTCATGTTGAATATGAAATATGAGGTGTCTATGCATGTTATAAGGCTGTCTAAGTATAGTACAGTTGCTAATGTCATTAGAGAATTAAAGAGCTAAGGAAAATTTTGTAAACATTACCTGATTCATACCCTGTGACTAAGGCTAACCATATATTTTCTTTTTTATACATTTTACCTAGACCCTAGCTCCTCAAAAGCTTGAATTAGAGTTACAAGTTGTTACCTTGCACTTGAGAAACGTGAGCTTACATTAACATTTTTCACTAACTGCATAAGATCTATGAGTGAATTTGGGATAAGGGACTTGACATGAGTTTTTAAATCTTCAAAAGGCATAAAAGGTACCTAGCAAGTGTTACCATTAGGAGAAGATCAAGGTTTTGAGTTTATTGAGAGAAGCGTGGATTTGGGTTTTGTTCTTCATCAATTAGTGAATGATTCACATTCTACTGTAATAGATCCATTCTATGGCATTAAATGAGGTTTCCAAGTAGATATAATTAGGGTCTTCTTGAGATTTAAATCTTTAGTGTATGAGGAAATTCATTTTTCATCATATATTTAAGAGACATCTATGAATGTTTTACCTTTTGTTGAAATTGAAACAAGCAAAAAAAAGGACAAGGTAGTTGAAAAATTTGTTAATGTCTTTGCCTAGGTATATGGATGCCAATGGTGTTGATGCCTCTAGTAATGCTATTGTTTCCATATGTCAAGTATAAAATGGAAAAACAAGTAATGTATGGAAGAGTTAAGTTTCTATAAAAAACCTCTATAGGGTGTTTCTCAGGTTGAAAAAATAGAGTTAAGTTGAAAAATTAAAAAAAATACAAGTTCTAAAAATTACATGAGAGGCCCCCAAGATCCTTGGAAAATTTTAGTGGGAAGAACAACCTACAAAATGCAAGTCTCCAAAAAGTAGATTATAAATTATGATCAACTCTCCCAATCCCTCTAGTCAAAGCAGGTTGAAGAAAACTCAACTCAAGGAGAACTTTAGGTAAAATTGGAGAAGAAATGTAATTTTATAATTTTGCACTTGTGAAAATTATAAATTGCACCTAGGTCTCCCATTTCTACCAGTCAACATTGGTCAACAAGTGACCTCAATGCAAGGGGGAATTTCCACAGCCAATTGTAATTTTGTAAAATTATAATTTGTAGTTGGAGTTCCAAATTCCCAAAAAAGAATTTTCAAGGGAAATGGGAACCCTGACTACAATTTGTAATTTTACAAAATTACAAATTGTAGTTGGAGTTCTAAATTCCCTAAAAGGAGATTTTGAGGGAATCCAAAACTCTAATTATAGTTTACAATTAAAAAAAAAAAAATTGAAAATTACATCTACATTTCCCATTTCCCTAAGGGAACTACAAGTGCAAATTGCAACTTTACAATTTATAAATTGTAAATTTGCAAAAAGGGCTAGGATTTCCCCAAAAGGTCAAAAAGTGAAAATAATGCATTTATGCATTAAAAAATGTAGAGACAAATTTGAAAAGATAAAATTTCAAAAAAACAAATGTGAAATTGCAAAGTGTAAAAAAACAAAGGTGCGAAATGCAAAGTGTTGAAAAATAAGTAAGAGTCAAAAAGCAAAAAGGTGAAATGACCTAAGTTTTTATATTTTTATTTAATTTATTTGTTCAATCACCTCCATTGAAGAATATTTTAGGTATAAAAATCCAAGGTGGGCCACTCCAAAGAAGATCTCTTGAGCATCCATGGGTCAAGTGTGTTTAAATACAATCATTACAAGCCTAGGTTGTTCCTTGACATGCATAAGGGAAGGGGCAGTTGTCAAGAAGGTTCTAGTTGTGCAAGTGAGTGATTAAGGGGTATCTCTAAGAAGTTTCACAAGATGACAAAGTTTTTTGGCCCTCCACCATGAATGTTCTCCTTCTAGCTCATTTGAAGGCATCTCCAGCCAAGAAATCAATAGATATGCTCCAAATCTTCATCATTTCTTTTAGAGGCAGTTTGAGGAATCATTTTTCTGAAAAATACATGAAAATTCTAGGTGTGGTAGAGGATTTTTTCCAATTTGGAGTATCTTGGTGGAACTTTGGGGTGTTGACTTTAATTTTGAAAATTGAAAAATGCAACCCCCATTCTCAGATCGTAAATGGGTGTAAAAAATGTATAAATAGGGGGATTCTCCTCTATTCAAGGTTATTGTTATTGGTCTTTATTTTTCCTAAGTATAGGATGTTTCAAGTTTTGGGATCATGGTTGTGTGTGTATTTTGTCTCTCTTTCTAAGGTGGTTGTAGCTATAAAACCATTAGAAATCTCTAAGAGCATGTTTATATGACTCCCCTCTCCAACATGGAGTAAATCCACCATGTTTGTCCCCATGGTAGCATTTTAAAACTCTAATGTATATAAGATCTCTTTTCAAGATAACATAAAATAACTATGGTTCTTACTTTTTCATATTAATGAAATGCAATTATATGTTTTACATGCTATGTTGATTGGATATCTAGTTTTGTGCTTATGTATGGTTGTCATTTTCATCATAGATCTAGGTTGTAAAACCCTTTTTACATATATATTTGGAAATATTTTGTTGAATACCTCTTAAGGGCACCTTGGGTTCATGAATTTGGTAGGGAAATGTCTTTAATATTCTAAGTGTAGTGTATGCTCTATGTTTCATGGATCATTTGGGTACTTGCATTGTATTAGCACCAATAGATGCAAATTACTCCCTACAGTTTCCCTTAGATTGTTAGTCATATTTTTTTGCATTTTTGTAATGATTGATGTCATGTATTTTGAAAGAAACCATATTTTATGGTAACCACCATCATAACACCACTCTTCATATTTACCTGACTATCATACCCTATCCTAACCTACATATAACACACCCTTTATATACTATACGTGTTATTTGCCCTGCAGATGCATAAAATTTTGCATACTTAACATGTGTATGTGTTTTGTGCATTAAAGACCCAAAATTATGGTCTTATATTTATCCCTTTGTTGTTAAAAAATTTTTTACAATGAAGGTTGTAGTCACTTTCCCATCTGTCTTCAATAGCTTGTATGTGACATAGAGCATTTATTCATCCCATGTGACAACCCTTCTCGGATGGAGTGAACAAGTTTGGTTGTGCCCTAGTCGTATTTGTGTATCTTTGTGATAAAAATATTCATGGATGTTTAAATGTAGAATCAATCTGTATGAGCAAGATACCCCTTAGGTCCTCTCATCTTGGTTCAGGTAGAGCTAGAAGTAGCAAGGAACTGATCATACCCTTTGTTGGTGCCTCTCAATCATTTTCTGCATTCAGTCCATTCTAGATGCCAAACCCTCCCCTAGATATAATGACATACTAGTGGGTTTTTTATCTTTGTTTTCCATTTTATTCAACTGTGGAAGTTCAAGAAAAAGAGGTGTACAACTAGGAACCAACAAGTTAAGTTCACTATTAATAATTGCAAAGGTCACAAATCCTTATAGTGGGAACATGTAAAAACTAAGAGAGTGTGCAAGTGCAAAGATAATATTAATACATGAAATAGTTTTTTCATGAAGATTAAGGCTAAATTCATTCATGTGTATCATAATATGATTTTGTTTAATAAATTTCAAAACTTATGACAAATATAAATAAGTGTCAAATATTACATTAAGGAGTATTGTAGACTTACCATTAGAGTGGGTCATGTTGAAGATGATGTTGAGAATATGTCAAGCTATGTAAAAGGATTTCACTTGAAAATTTAGGATGAGTTTGTTATGATCATATTGTGTTCTAATAAATAAGTCTATTAACATGTGCTAAGGTATAGGAAAATAAATCATGCAAATAAAAATTAATGATGTGATGGAAATTAATATCTATGCATGCATGTGGATTTTGAAGGGGGTATTCTATGCATGTGCAATAGGGTGAGCCATGTACTTCATAGTGTAATGATGCTAATCCTAGAGAGGTATACATAGATTTAGAGGTAGAGGATCATATGGATAAGGTAGAAGTTATGGATTTAATGGCACATGTTTCAAATGTGGTTAGACTAGCCATAGATAATTTGAGTGTCCTAAGTCCTCATATGCATACTGAAGGAAATATAATAACTAATTTGAGTGAAATATTACAAAAGAAGATGAATAAATTATTGTATATTCAAAACATAGATTAAATAAAGAATAGATAATCTCTCATGATGAAGAGGGTATTATTGAAGCCTACTACGAAGGAAAATAGTCCTAGGCATAGAATTGTTTTTAGAATTTTTAAATCTGGAGGTAAGCATTAAAAATTGATTTTGATAGTGGTTGCATAGATAATTTTGTCTCAAAATAAATGGTATTTAATCATGGTTTGAATATAATTTTACATCCCAACCCATCTAATATTTATTAATTGTTGAAGGGACATCAAGTTATGGTGCATGAAAAATGTCTGTAAGTTTTTAGACTAGTAAATATAAAGATGAGGTTTTGTGTGACATAATTCCTATGGATGTTTGTCATATTTTTATTGTAAAGCCTTGGTAGTTTGAACTTAAGGTGAAACATGATGGTTTTCCTAATAAATATACATTTTTTAAATATGGATTAACACACATATTGAACCCTTTGAAGGATAAATCTAAGAATTGGATAAGAGTAAAAAATTATTGATAATTTTGAGAAAATAATCTATGAAGGAAGTGAAGTAGAGCACTAAAAATATTCACAAAAAATCCAATTACAGTTTAATGATATCTACTAAAAGATGCTCAAACCTAGTCATCTCCCTCTTTCTAGTCTTTATCTTTTTTATGTCCCTTGTAAACCTTAAATTTTTCATTTGTGAGACTTTAACCCTTTAGTTTTAAAATATTTTAAAGTATGGTGAAACTACCATGGTAATTAAAAAACCATTGTGATAATATGCACAATCATCTCAATAGTTATGTAACCATCACATCATTTATACATACCACCCCAGTGGTTCGTTAAAACTATATGGTGATTTTTTAACTGTCATGGTAATTTTGGAATAACTGCCTGCATATAGTAGGAATTCTATCACCATTGAATTTTTTTAAACTAATCATAAAAACTTTACATTTCACACATTTTTTAGTATTATGGTTGTATTTTTTATTGTTTTCTATTAAGTTCACCTTCCTAATTTCTTAGTAAACTGTTAGTCATGATTATGTCAATGTCAACCACCTCCAAGTTAACTCCAAAATGCCCCTGGTTAAGCTTCAGTTAACTCCAAATCATAACTTATTTTTCTTGCTTAAAATTATTTCAATTTTTCTTTAATTTTATATCTAAAAATTACATTATTGATAAAATCTTTCAAGTTTTCATAGATCCAAAATTAACCTTATGTGGTTTTCAATAACTTAGATTCAGTTTGCAGTAATATTTTGGTCATATTCACAAGTTGGATAAGGGAGCTCATGAGTTTGAAACTAATACTTTTCTATTCATGATCAATAACCCATATTTTATCTTTTTTATTCCTCCATATTGTGTGTTTTCTTTCAATTTATTCACTTCCCCTCTTGTTGGAGAGTTTCAAGGTCATAATTCAGAAGCATATCAAGGAGCTAACTACCTAAAGATTCAATATTTTCATCAACTATTTTCCTTCACTTGATCTCATATTTGTTCAAGTTGGAGGATTCTTTTTATTCTATATTTAATTCATTATATTACATTTCTTAGTTATTAGAATAAATTATCTCTTCCCTCTCTCCTTACATTAAAAAATTAGTTCTATCATCTTAGTTGCATTCACACATTACAAATCTTAAAAAATAGTACTATTTAGGTTAGATATAGGATAGATGGGTGAATATGATAATTATTTTAAACCAATGAACAATATTTTATTTTTAGTTTTAATAGGACACATTCACATATGCAAACAACACTGGCAAATTTACAATACAAAAGTTACAAAATCGAAAAGAATATTTGCATCAAAAGTTAGTTTCCTTATTTAAATAGTAAATAAAGTCATTATAATTCAAAAACAATAATTTTATTTTTCCATCCATCCATTCATATATCATTTTTTACATACAAAATAATTAAAAACCCTAAAAAACTTTCATACTTTTTTACACACATAGACTAGATCTTGAAAAATTAGAAGTTGCATTTAGAAACATAAAATATTAATCATAGATCTAGTTTTGCATTTTCATTATCAAAATTCATAGTTCAGTTATATTTTAATTTAATTTAAATTGAAAATATAAAAACAAAATAATTCATTTAATGCATATATGTGAAATTCTACATCTTAAAAATCAAAGAAAAATTTTAAAAACCAGTAGTTGCATCGTTAGTTTAATTTTCAATTTTAATTAGCATTGCATTATTAAATATAAAAAAAATAATAAAATTAAATAAATATTTATTCCCTTTATTTCAAATAAATTTTATTTAATCAAGTATCAAATTTATTTCTAATTTGTAAAGCCTTGTCAAAATAATCAAAACAAGCACAACTCAAAAAACTTGTCCAAATGAAAACATGTATAAAACATTGATTTAATCCTTTAAAAATAATAATTACATTATCAAAAACTAAATAAAAACAATAAAACATGCTTCAACATCCAAATAAGTGCACCTTTATTCTTGGATGATGCTCCAGAATGAACTCATCTCCATAGGGTATGCATGTTCCCTAGAGTACCAGCTCTTGTACCAACTACTAACCTTCAGAGTGATATTAATTCCAAGCTTAGAATTCAATTATTTTACTCCACTCTTTTCCCAAACCTCATAATCATATAGTGTAATGATTTTTATGAGAAAAATCATGCAAGAGAATCCTCAATAGTGAGACCCATCCACGTCCCAACACGTCAAACTAAAAACCAATAAATATGAGCTTCTTTCCCTTATTTATCCTCTAATCCAACCTCATCATATCTCATTTGATTTGTAGATGACATTGATTATCTTTAACTAAAATAATAGAGCTAACTATATTCTAATGGTTCTTCAACCCAACTTTTCCAAGTTTTATGAGCCTAGTATCTAGTGAGAACTTCATTACCTTGTCCTCATTTATTCTGAGATTTTTTGAAGCTCCATCACTTCCAAATTCACCACTTTAAATGAGAATTATGATTCATATGAGATATATTAGTATATACATGAGCATCATTTTCCACCTGTTGCTCAAAACCCTACTCATATACCTCAACCTAACTAACCACCTCTTATGACCCTTCCCATTCAAATCCCTCAAGCACATTATCCCAACTAACCAAACCCCTAGACTATTCATCCCAACATCCTCTCATCATATTTTTTAGTTATACCTTGATAAGTTGAGTACACAAAGGTTAACATGTTAATTTTTATATGTAAAAAAAATGGTGAACCTAAAGTGAAAGGCTTATCCTTTTATGTAATCTTATTTTATTTATTTCATGCACCTGTCTCCCCTCTTCCATTTATTTTATGGGTGTATCTATACCCCTCAAATATGTTTGGTCAAGAGTTTGAGAGGAACTTAGACATTGAAACCTATTAAAGGATCCATAAATTTCTAGGTGAATCCTTAGAATAATAACTCCACCTAAAATATGGAAAAATAATTTAAATTCTTCTTCCTATATCGTAAAAACCAAAATTAGGGTAGTAATCCAAGAAATTTAGGATTTTTTTAAAACTTCAAACAAATAAAAGGACTATAAAAACATGACCCTCATTGTTGGAGGTGGGATCTACCTCGAAGTTGCATTTAGACCTTGTATAAGTTTATAAAACATAAATACTAAAATTATGGTAAAGTTTGACCAATGTGTCAAAATAATTTGTATCCTAGAAGATGGGCTCAGTAGTTTTCAAATAATCCCACCTGCCTTTATCACTAACCAAAACACCATTTTAACATTTGGCCAACCCATGTTGAATCTTCTTGATCCATCTAACACTAACCAATTCATTACATGCTACTAATCTTATCCTCCCAAGGTTTCCAAACATAACACCAATGCTTAACTCAATGAGCTCATCTCTAGATTTGTGGGATAAATTTTATATCTAAAGAGTAACTAAAAATTAATAAACTAAGGAATGGCCTCTATCCTTTACAATCAATGGCACTCCTCCTCCATTCCTATTTGAATGAAAACTTATCAATGGTTGTAATACCAACCTAATCCACCTCCCATTGGTTATATACCAATCCAAAACCTTGGGTAAATCCTTACTCATGGAGTTCCTAACTCTATATCATCAAACATGACTCCTTATCAACCTCCCACTCAAGTTCCTATTGGAGGTTCTTTATCATACCCTCCTTTCAATAATGTGCCACCCAACACACCACCACTCATTAATCCTCCTAGTTATATGTTGTCCAATATGAAACCCACATACACTCGACCATTTCATGTGCCAAATATTGGTCCTCTTCCCTCTCACTACCTCTATAATATCATATGTTATCCAAGTCTACTCAATCAAACAACTACTTATTGGCATACTATTCTTCATATTATCATCCTATGTCTCTTCTTTCTAGTTGTTTTATACCTAATTATTATCCAAACCCTCTCCCTCATGCTCATTCTATCACACATTTAGTGGGTTTTAATTCTATAGGGACCTATGCATAATACTTGAAATAACACATCAACTAAAACATATGAGGAGCCCTCTTACCACACCCCCTACTTGAACTCCCCAAATATAAGGGGGAAGGAATTCCCAATGCACATGTGAAATAATATGCAACCACCATCAAATAAATTCTATATTTATATGGGGTAGTCATCATTAATATATTCCCAAATAATCTTGAGGTAATTTTAGTAGATTAGTATTATCACCTCTTTGAGTACTCCACCCATTCTTTTAAATAGATCGTGGCTGATTTTTTCAAGATGTTTTACATGAACAAACTACTCAAAAATGACATACGAGAGTTCTTTCATATCAAGTAAGAATACAATAAATATTTTTCTTACTTTGTTAAAATATGATGACAATTCTTATACTCTTCCACTAATGCCCCATATATGGATCAGAGAGAGTTTTGAGATCTCTTTTTAGAATCTCAACAAAGAAACAAGGGAAGATGTTCAAAAATTCCTTTATAGGTCCTATTAAGAAACACATGAGAAAATACTTGGAATAGATCAGGAATCCATTGATAGTGTCCATAATAATTAAGTATCTAATATTTTAATCATTACCCTATCCAAAACAATGTGGGTTACCAAAGTACAAACCCAAAACAACCCCAATAATCAAGACCTAAATGTTCTGAATATAAATCATAATGCCACTAAGATGGTGCAATAGATCAGGACAAGAAGATAAACATTATAAATAATAGCCAAAATGAACCCATGAATAACAAAAATGTCAATAATATCAATGGGGGTATGAGGAACCAAAAACCTCTACCTATAGTTCACGCAATTGATTTCAACCTTCCTCCAACTTAGGATAATCAATTTCAGAAGCAATTTCCAAATAACTTTCAAAATGTTGACCAAAACCCTTAGTTCTAGAACTAATTTTTTTATTATAGCAATAACCAAAAAATATTTGATCAACAAAACCAAAACCTAGGGCCTAAGGATTATGATCCCAATGTATATTGTATTTTTTATAGAGTCATTGGCCATGATACTCATTCTTGTAGGGAGTATAACAAATTTATCCAAAGAATCCCTAATGACCAAAGACAAACCTTCATCGACATGTTCTTAAAAATTCTAATGCAAACCCATAAACTTCACAATGGTTCATGTGGATTCCCAAAATAACATTTTGTGAATATACCAAAACTTGTTTCCTAGCCACCAATAATGCAACATCCAAAACCAACTGCAAGATATCCCAATTAACTATCCTTTTCCAATTATAACCTAATACACCAAAACTTCCATTTATGAAATAACTAACCTTGATATTGCTCCCTAAATAGGAATTAAAGGGAAAACTAAAATGATATGCATCATATAATTAGAAATAGATGAGGATGTAAATGTCATCACTTACAATAGAGTACAAACTAAAAACTCCCCTTTCCAAAAATATCTTGGATACTAACATCCAAACCAATCCTAAACCTAATTGAAACTACAATTTAGTTTCTAATATGAATATGTTTTTCCATATCTCATTTATGGACCTGCTCAAAAAATCTATTACCCATCATTTGGTATTACTTGATGCTTTAGGATTAGGGCATCTAGATAGCATCCTAGCTCTATCTCAAGCCCAAATTAGCAACATTGATATATATATATATAAATATATATATATATATATATATATCCACCTAGGCAAAAATTGAGATATGTTTACTACTTTTTGACTTAAGGAGCCTTCCCTCAGATGTCAGGATTGTCAGGTAAGGAGATCCAACCTTGTATTTACAAACTTATATTTACAACAACTATGTGAAGAGAGAAATGGTTAATGAAATGGAGGTTTTCAACGTAGTCCCATTTTTGTTTCTCTAAAATATTAGACATGGAGAAACTAATTACTCCATAGCTATAAACACCGTATGAGGCTATGATAGCCTCAAGTCCACCTTGATTGTGACCATTGTACTACTTATTAATTTGGGTCCAAATACTATGTTAAGATATTGGATAGACAAAGATATAAATTATAATATGATATTAAGAATGATTTTGATCCACTAGATGAGTACAATCCCTTTTACCTTGTTTCAATAAATCAGGTTTCTACACCTAGGGGATGTGTTTGTTGCTCAGGGTAATCCAAAGCCATTTTACACTCTCTAAGATAATATTAATAAAATATTATGGATTCACATATATTATCACTTGCATACTAATGGTGTGAATCTCATTCCTTTATTCAAAGGTAATTAACCCATATAAACCACATCTATCTTGAAATCAAACTCTGAGAGCCCCAATGCCTCACTAGGTGAAAATTTGAGGAAAATGGACTAGAATAATGGATAAAGTGAGTGTATAAAATATTGTGACAATGCTAGCTATCTCAACTAAGTATATGACTAAAATCATTATCACCATAGATAATGATGAACCTATTAGGCTCCCATTCAACCCATATGGGGTTGGAACTTACAATCTTCATGGACCTCTTGGTTTATAGGATCTTAACTCTACTATAAAATTCCATCACATTGACATGTTACAAGTCTTTGGTCATGAATATAAAACTCATGAATATCTTAATAGTTTTTCCCCTTCATTCCATCATTTTATGCCTCATTATGAAGAGGCAAAAAAAATTATAGACATTAGGATAAAAAGGCCATTTACCTTCCTCTAGCCCCATAAGTGTTTGAGGAAGGAAGTTTTATTTTAACCCAAGAAACTATATAAATTAACATTGGTTTTGAGGAACAACCAAAAAAAATCTTAGTATTTAATCTTCTCTCTGCCAAGAGGAATTATAATACCAAATAATGCTTCTTATCAAGTTTTCCAAAGTTCTTTCTTTCCCTCACCCAAATACAACAAGAAATACCCAAATTATTATGATTTATGTCAATATCACAAAAAAATTCTTGAACACCCCATTCAAGTAGGATACCTTGTTCTATAGCTTGATATTATAATAGATAAGAAGAAAGGAGAAGGTCAAAAATTCAAGCCTAATTAGTTAGGCCCTTATTTTGTGATGGAAGATTTTAATAATGTATAGTTCTGGTTATGCACCTTAAAGGAAAAGGAGATTTGTAAATATTTGAACTCTTTTCACCTAATTTTTTTCATATAGATCTTGCATTTCAAATTCCCCCCTATGTTAATAAAAAATTCAATTGTTATTGTATTGTTTTGCATCTCAATTATTTTGTTTAGTGATTTTTTAGATACAAATTTGCATTAAAAATTCTTTCAAATGTAGCATATCATCTCATTTTACCTTTTCATATCACCTAATCCCATTTAGAAAGCTCTCTCAAGATGAGTATAACATAGAATTTATGTCTTAGTTATTATGACAAATATGCACTTTTTCCAAAATGCTTTCTTAATAACTTAGAAAATATAGCTTACAACCTAGTTTATAAGCTTTCCCTTGACATAATCCTAGTTTAAAGTTCTCTCTAAGTAAACATAATAGCTTGTTCAACCAAGTAAACTTATTCACCTATATTGTTCCTTGGTAATGACCCCTTACATCTTACTATTTTTATGGGGCCAATATTTTGGTATTAAATCTCTCCTCACCCCCCCCCCTCCCCCATAAAAAGAAGAGAGGCACTATCCAAATTCAAGCCTATGCAATTCAGAACCAATCACACATATATTACCCTTTAATAATATTTGGTGTTGATCCCATGCATATTAATATTCATGTGGCATTATCATTAGGGGGAGATTCACTTAATCACCTACATCTATCCTTAGATGATGAGCCCATGCGTCTTCCTAGTTACATGAGGCTAAATTTAGGGGGTCAAAAAAACAAATCAAGATAAAAATCAATCTAAAAAGTGTCCAAGGTATAATAAAATACAAAAAAATATTTACTATATGTCTATGATAAAAATATAATCTTATCACTCTCATCAATTCTATCATGTTGGCCATATCTTGATATAAGTTTAGATGAAGCTACCAAAGGAGTAGTACTTAATCTAGTGAGAATTACAATCTTCCTATTTTATTGTAAGGATTAGATCAACCTCCTGATCTTCATGAAATTTTGAAGTGTATATTTCCACTCCCATTATCTCATATATCCCATATCCCTTTTACTCCCATGCTATAAAATTTAAAGTCATTTGTTGTGAGAATAAATTTTCTCAATCATTATCTATAAAATAGTCATTAGCACATTTGTAATTTTGTAATCATCTATTATATTTCATTTGCATACATTATGTTATCCCATATATATTTATAATCATATCCACAAAATTATCAACATCAGAGATACATAAATTTATTCACATTTCTAACCATCTAAGGTCCATAAATTAAAAAGCATACATAATATTAAATAATAGTATAAGATGCTAGATCACACACAAAAGGGTCCAAAATATCTCTCTATATTTATGTAAAATTTTGCATCCATTGATGCATTAGAAAAATCTCTTCTATATAGGTAAATTGCATCTCATAATCTAAAAAATATAAAAGGATATACATAACATTTATCTTGAATCACCCTAGATGCTAAGTTCCTTTGGAGTTTGAATACTTATGACTTATACTCCTACTCCTTTAGGAAGGGCTTGATGTATAATGATGGGGTATATGGCTTTTAATCATGTTTTTCCTACATCTTTTACCCTTTTAGAAAGTTATCCATCTTATTTCTTGTTGGCTAGATGAAACACAACCATCTATCATGCCAATAATGTCACTAAGAGTCTTCACCTGAGACTCTAGTGTCATTATTATCACCTTTAGACTAAATTTATCTATCATATGTCTGATAAACTCATACACTCTATGGTAAGTAAGGTAAAATAGGTTGGTTTACTAGCCCACACCTCTAATAAGACCCACATTGATCAATATTTGATCCCTTAGAAGCCCAGTACTCATGTGAAATAGGTTCATGAGGGTATCTCTAATCATATGCCTCCACTCTTTAACTAAATATGCACATAAAAGTATGCATCATATCTAAATTCATATGAAATAAACAAAAATAGAATAAAGTGGAAGGTAATGTTATAAAGAAAGTAAGAAAAAAATAACACATTGTCTTACTTAGGTATCCTTCTTGTCAGTCATGGTCCGACTCCTCATTTGAGCTCATCTGGGCCTCCTCCTCTCCTACCACTAGTTCCTCTTTAGAAAGGGCTTTGTCACCTCCTTTGGATATATAGTCACTTACCTCTCCAACCACCACCTACTAATGTTTCTTTGAGTCTATCTATGGTGGTATTTGTTTTGACTTATAAGGTTGCTATTGGCCACTCTCTAGTGCTACAACCAACACAACAACCCCTCCTCCTACCAAAAACTACTAGATTTCATGTGTTCCTCCTACTCTCTGCCTCCTCCTAACCACCACATTAATAATATTTTCTTGTGTTAGAATATTCCAACCTAGTCTCTAAGGCCATGAATCTCTAATATTTATTCCCCTCTAAGGAACACCTATGGAATGGGTATATTAGTTACATATTATATCCCATACTATTAGGGTACCTAATTTTACTATTTTGGGAATATTGGAGTATTATTCCTATTTTAGTTAAGGGTATGAGTTACTTAAATTATTAAATAATAATGAAATAATTAAGATACTAATTTTTATAATTTAACTATATTTTTAACCTTTCTATAAATAACAATAAATGTGAAGAAAATAAGACTTAGCTAGAAACTTACTAAGATGGTTTAGGGTCTAAAATTTATTGTGAAAGATTGGGTTAGTGTCACAAATTAGGATCTAGATTATATTTTATGAAAGGATAGGAGCATTGAAATAGGACACCCTAGGGTCTAGCACTATAGTCCTCTTCTTCCACTATTATCTAGGAGACCTAAACTTTTTAGGTTTTGTTCATTATCCCTATGTGAGCCCACCTATGAAATTTTAGATTTTGAATGTTTGTGGAACTCCTTGCAAAGCTGGCTTAGTCTTCAAATCCTAGAATCCATTGTGATTTGAAAAAATTTGAGAAAGAGGGGGGGTTAGTGTGTGTAAGATTCACTAAACATGTATCCATACCTCTTGTGTGGGCATGATGCCTGCATAGCAATACTTTGAAGAAGGATTAAGCCATATGTAGTTCTCCCACTTGATGTGTTTTGTGAAATAGTTTATATGAAGATGAAAATTGCTAAACTAAGTGTGCTTAAGGTGGCTATGGATTGGTGTGAGGATTTGAATAAGCTTGTAGTTGTATTAGATGGTTGTTTGTAGAGAGTAGAAAAAAATTCTTGAGTAGTCTTGTTTGTATTCTTGCTTATTTTGTGATATTTACCAACCCCTTATAAATTAAATTTAAATGGAACTTTATAGGGATTTGTTGGTAATGGGTCAAATGTATATGTGTTAGGCCAAAAAGAAGAGGGATAGGAATTGGAAGGAACTGACTATTGGAGGTAAAAATGTAATTGGACAAGAGCACTGGAAATAGACACACTAAGGTCCAGCTCTATAATCCAAGTTGGGTGTTATTGTCTTGAGGGTACGAGATCTAGGGGGATGGATTTGTCATGTAAAAAGTAGTCTCATTGAGCTAGAATTAGGTCTAGAAGGCTAAGGATGATTGGGAATTATGAAAAGGTGCCTATAAAGGTCATGAGAGCAAGCAAGAGGGACCTATGGGTTGGGTGTCATAAGCTACACTCAAGTTACCAATTTTCACATTTGATATGACTACATTTGTCCCCCCTTTTATTCTAGTGATGCATCAAAGCAAAATACTAAGATAAAAGAAAAATAGAAAGAGTACCTAAACTTACCTATAAGGGTGAAGCCCATGAAGCTGTGTGATGTTGAGTGTGTATAGAGAGAGCACACTATGAAGTGTAAGTATACAAGAGAAAACAAAGAGTAGATTAATTATTACTAGATACGCTATATCTAAAATAAGAATATAAAAATTTGGGTAAGAGAGAGAGAGGAAGAGAAAGGAATGAATACACCTCACTAGGTACACAAACTAATACAAAACCTATAATGATGTTGAGTGATTTTAGATGATGTTGGATATGTGTTGAATGATGATGTACCAAGAGTAATATCATGAATAGAGTTGATTTCTCAATTCCCCAAGAGTGGCTCAAGAATTTAAAAATTGGCCCTTTGGCTCCATTGTTTTCCACTAAGTGAAGCTATGTGATCATGCATGTGTTAATCGATGTTTGGACTGTGTGTCTAATCCCTCTGACTAGGTTCCTCAAGAATAAAAAGGCTAGTTATTCCTTTGGCTCCATAGTTGCCTCATAAAGTGAAGCTATGAACTGATACTAGTATGAAATGTGTATCATATTAGATGGTTCTTGAAGCCCATGAATGCTCTATAATCTAACAATGTTGACATGGATAGCCAAATGTATGCTAAAAACTAGGCCACTATTGGCCAGCTCAAAAAATGATGGAGATTAGGCTTGTAAAAAATCCACTCCAAAATTGGGTAATAGGTATATGTGGAAGCTACTCAGAAATGTGGAGGTTAGGCTTATATGAAAGATAATCAAAAATGATGCCAACCATCTACATATGGAGTGAGGCATGCAACTATTAAGAATACCTAGGTGATGTATTAAACTCAATAAGAAAAGGAATTCAAATGTGTCATGCACATTGCCCCCAATCATTGGTGTCTAAAACATGGATTTTAATCTAGATGTTATACCAACTACCATATCTAAAACTAGAAGTGATATCCATCATGTCACACATGATTCCCCTTATATCTAGATTCTCTAAGAAAAACTATACTAAAACTGTTGATTCTTAACTGGTATGTATGTGCAAAATTGTAGCTAAGAATACCTTTCTACCTATTTTTATAAAATATGGTTTTTTTATATTTGGATAGGAGTACCAAAAATGGACACCCTAATGTATGATGTTATAGTTGAATCTTGACACTCTTGTCCTAGGCTAATTTTGATGACTGTTATAAAATTATCACTGTTTTCCTAGTTTGTTCTATCTAGTTTGAAGTCTAGTTGTTGTTCTAGGTATTCTAAAAACTAATTTTTTAACTGTTAAGAGCTCTGATCTCTATGACAAAACCCCTGTTTGTTACCCCCTCTTTTGAGGGTAGGATTGAAGACCATCTAATGACTACCCTTGAAAAAATATCCCTACAAGTGTGTTATGCTACAAAATGTATGATATAGAAATGATAATTGACAAGACATCTCAAGATATAGCATGGTTTGTAATGGAGATTATTAGATCAACAGGGGTATGCCTAAATAGATATAAAAATGTAATAGCATGTGAAATATAATGATCTAAAATTGGAAGTATGGTTAGTTATTAGTGGTCATTTATTAGTTTTCAAAGAGGATGAAACATGATGTCCATCATGGCATCCAAGAAAGTAAGATAATGCATGATGTGGATCATGGAATTATAAATAATTTGAAAAGAAATCAAGAAACAAGCACATAAGGAAATAATCAATAAGCATACAAGAGTGGATAAGGGGCCAAGAAAACAAGGGACATGGGCACATGTCACTCAAATTAGAAAGCAATCATACAAGTCATGTTTAAATGCTACATACACATATAATTGAAACAAGTAAGGTTGACCTGAAAGCCATAATCACATAAAAGAGTACAAGAAAAGTACATTGGTAAATTTCCTAAGGCACATACATGAATAGAAGCAAAGGACATTGGCAAATGTCCTAAGGCACATATAGGAAACAAACAAGAATTGATAAATGCAAACATATCTAGCTATGTAATGCAAGAAAAAAAAGTATGTAAATGCTGAAAAATACAATTGCATCTAACTAATTAAAGAAAAAAGTTAAAGTATGTAAGACATGGAGTACAAGACTAGGTAGATGCTAAGAAATACACAAATTCTATATACTAGTGAATGTCGATAGAATAATCTATGTAAGCTAGTAAGTAATGTACATCAACATGATAACTAGAGTGTGTGGTATAGGAATGACATAACCTTGATGGTGTAACCATGTAAAAAATGCCCCTAGTTGGTAAATATATTGGTGTATGTCTCAAATGTACAATTAGGATGCCCCCTTAATGGGTAAAGGGAAGCAATCAAGGATCTGGAAGTCACTACACACACTCAAAGAAGATCAAGTGAATCATGGTAATGTAGATAAATTGATAAATAAAAGTATAGAATAGCAAGTGTAAGTCTAGCATAGTAGTAGAAATGTAAAGCATGGATGATGCATATAATTTAAATGTTTTTGTGTTTTTTAAATTTTATATTATTTTTAGATTTTGAAATATTTTAATTTTTTTTATTTTTGATATATTTGAGTTATGTACAATAAATCATGAGGAGACTATGTACAAGTAATACTAAGAAGAAATGATACTAACTAATGAGTCTCATTAGAGACTCCTTATCATGGTGTCCTATATCAAGGAGAGGGATCGTGCATGATCATGAAGTATGATGGAAGGGCTAAGACTGTGGCTTTGAAATCTATGTATGTTGTAAATGCTTTGAAATCTCTGAAATAGAAACCAACTATGGATTCTCCTTGTAACTTTGAGAATTAGATCCCACTATAGGGCTCTTAGGGACCCATCTAGTAGTAGGAAAATCTCTCTAAAAATGTGTTTTGTGTGTAGAGGCATGAGACCTCAATGAGATTGCCCTGGGTGTGAACACTATAACTAGAAGCTATCTAGAATTATAAAACTATGGTTTCTCTAAAATAAATCTCTATGGAAGTGTATGAACTCTTATTTTTGGTGAGGAAGGCCTCAATTGTGTCTAAATCTAAACTGGAGGAAGAACTATAACCGGTGGAGAAGCTAAAACTAGTGATTGTAAAGTAGGAGATGGATCTGAAGTGGGGAGTGGTAACTCATATGAAACTCCACCAATTGTAATAACTTGATTAGTGTGAATGAATTTCATGCATCTATGAACTATAGAAGGTACTACTCAAAGTTTTTGAATCTATAGTCAACCAAGTAACATATCAAAAACTTCTACACTGGGAACTATAGTAAATGGTGCGGCCATGTGTGTGTGACCAACCTATAGATGAAGTACAATCTCACCCAATTAACTTTGTATGTGCCCACTAAATTTTCTAATAACTATGTCTGTCAAGGTAATATCCTACTCTAAATATTCTAAATGTTGTAGTAATGTCATAGTGCACATGTTCACACTAGATCCATTATCTATAAGAACACTATGGAAGAGGCTTTGTTGGATCCACTTCTAGAATAAGAGGGGGAGATATGATGTTATATTTTAATAGCTACTATAAAACTCTAACTAGAGATACTAGTATATTGGTAAAGGTTCACTCAGTAGGTGTTGATAAAACCACTCATTGAGGGGGGTTTGAAGTTGCATTAACTATAAGTTGATTTTGACTCTTTCTATCATTGACCTTGACCTTGTATGGGACTTTATTGTTACTCTTGTTTGTTGATTTTGATATATTTGTGTACTTGAGTTTGCCCATTAAAATTAAATTGACTTCCCTTTCCTTTAGTGTATGACATAACTCAATGAAGGAAGAGAACCTTTTGAACATTATTGACTCATGTAAAGCTGGTAGAGGACTTTGTTTGAAGGGATCTTGTAACTCTTGATCGGTGATGGGGTAGTCATCTTAGCCAAGATAGTCTTATATCAAAGAACATAATCTATGAGATGTTCATTTGACCTTTGTTTTTGTTATGCGAATTGGGTATATGAAGCCTTATCACCAATGTTAATGCTGAAATGAGCTAGGAACATGTTAGCTAAAGCATTGGATGCATTGACTAAATGATTTATTAGACTATAAAACCATTGTAAATCATAATCCATTAGACTCAATAGAAATAGCTTGGTAAGTAGCTATTAATTTGGCATATAGTCCAATCATGCTACATGAAAATCTCTCATTTGTGTTTCTAGATAACCCTTGCCATCATATAGAGTGAGCTTGGGTTGAACAAAATCTTGTGTCAAAGGTGTAGAATCAATATGACATGCCGATGGTGTATGAAGTAGAGTAAAATAATCTAAGGCCTATGTTGGTCTAGAAGCACCTTACTCAATACGTAGCACCTTGGATTGAACAGATTTTATCTCTTACATAAGGGATACCACATCAAGAGAAAAATATGTACTAGTTGTAGCTGGTGGTGGCATAAAGGATGGTTGGGCTGTTATAGGGGGTTGTTGACACATAGTTGCCCCCATAGTGTCATTTACAACTAGTTTCTCTAAAATAATGGAAGACTCAACTTGTTTATCCTTTTTAATTTCCATGATATATTGCAAGATAAGAGTATGATCTTGGGGTTGTTCCCTGAGTCTTTCTCTAAAACTTTGTAGGATCAAATATTTGTTGAGGACAAATTAATTATCAACAATAGGTGGAAGTGGATCTAGTACTTGATGTGGTGGGTCATGAACATTAGTGTTTGTATCATCATTATTATTCTCATACTACTTATTGTCAAAATTATCCTCATGGAAATTGGTGTAATTTGGATGTGTAAGATCTATAACAAGAAACTGAGCTGGTTGTTTATCCATGGTATTTGAAGGAATCTAGGTGAATTTAGGAGGGTTTCACTAAGTCTTTCACTTTTTATTAAGGGAAGAGATGCAAGGATCTTAGGTGGCATAAGGAAAACAACTTGAATAATGAAAGGAAATATTAAACAAATGTAATCTAAACAATGTATTGGAATATGCATAAAAAAGGATACGAAGCTCACAAACATGTAAGGTGATACCTCAAGATGAAATGGGACCTAGTATATGCAACTAGGTTTTAAAAAAAAATTATATTTTTAAATTTACTATGAATTTTAAAAATAAAATGTGAATTTATAATTTAAATATGCAGGTAAAAAATCAAAAAATTCTTGGAAAATTCTTGATTTAAAGGGACCTAGTATGTGTAACTAGGGCTTGGAAGAGAAAATATTTTTTTTAAATTACCATGGAATTTTAAAATTTAAGGTGAATTTTTGATTTTAATATGCAAGTAAAAAATTTAAAAAATATTGAAAAAATTAGCAAGGAATTTAACATAGGGTTTCTAGAATTTTTATGCCCAAACAAAGTAAGTTGAGTTCATCAAATGATTTAACTATTTTGGGAATATTAGAGTATTATTCCTAATTTAGTTAAAGTTATGAGTTGCCTAAATCAATAAATAGTAATGTGATAATTAAGCTACATATTTGTATAATTTAACTATATTTTTAACCTTTCTATAAATATCAATAAATGTGAAGAAAATAAGACTTAGCTAAAAACTAATTGAGACGATTGTTGTAGGGTCTAAAATTTGTTGTACAAGAAAAGGATAGTGTCACAAATCAAGATATAGATTTAATTTTATGAAAGGATAGGAGTGTCAAAATAAGACACCCTTAGGTCTGGTGCTATAGTCCCCTTTTGCCATTGTTGTCTAAGAGACTTGAGCTTCTTGGGTTTTGTTCATTATCCCTATCTAAACCTACCTATGAAATTTTAGATGTTGGATGTCTACAAAACTCCTTGTAGAGATAATTTAGTCTTCAAACCCTAGACTCCATTATGATTTGATAAACTTTGAGAAAGAGGGGGGGTTAGTGTGTGTAAGATGCATTGAATGTGTATCCTGTTAGGGTGTGTGGAGCTAAAAAGCTTCACCAAGGAGCATTCTTTATTAGGTTCGGGTCTACATAGACACCAGCGTCGGTTAGGAGCTACCGACGTCGGTCACAGGCAGTTACAGAGGCACCGATGTCGGTAGAGAGTCGGCCGACGGCGGTCACAGACAAGCAGCAAGAACCAACGTCGGTTACCTGCATGTCCAGAAAGCTATTTCCGTGGACAGAAGCGAGTGTTTGCATGATAAGTTTTGAGTTGTAGACTCAAGCTCACATCTCTATTGTTAGCAATACTATTTTTAGAGCCCTTGTTCAAGTGGCTTAACTGCTTGTTGGATGCACATGCTCAAGTCTCCTAATTCTATATGTAGAATTAGATCTTCCTAGATTATTATAGTTTGTAGTAAATTATTGTAGTTGGGTGAATTATTGTAATTCATTGTGTGAGAAGAATAGTATAGAATTGAATCAATCCAGGCTTGTTGGAGTTGATTGTTTTTGAGAGAGAGAGCTCTTGAGGAATAGAGATCTAGTGAGAGATCTATACATCTAGGAGAGGTGTGGAAGAAAGAAGCTTTCTTCAATTGTATTCCTTTTGTAAAGAGTTTGTTAATACAAGTTTTCAGGGTGTTTTTTTGTATCTCTTGTTCTTGATATTATCATTCTAATTACTTGTTAATCTGATTTAATTTCACATTTATTGCTTTCACAATTGTAATCTATTGTTGGATTGATCCCCCAACAAGTGGTATCAGAGCCTTGGTTACAGGTTCAGAGCTTGATAATTGGTATCAAAGTTCAGGTTCACTAACAGGTGGTTCAGATCTGTGTAGTGTGTATTGATTACAGGTTCTCATAGAGGTTTCTGTAAGGATTTCTGTTTGAGTGGGAGAAGCAATGGCAGATGAAAGTAAATTGAGAATGGAAAAGTTTAATGGCAAAAATTACCAACACTGGAGAATGCAGATAGAGGATTATCTATATCAGAAAGATCTCTACCTACCGTTAGGTGGTGTTGCAAAGAAACCCAAAGACATGGAGGATGAAGAATGGGAAGTTCTTGACAGAAAGGCTCTGGGGTCTATAAGACTGAGTCTAGCATCCACTGTGATATCTAATTTATCACAAGCAAAGTCTACGGTAGAGTTGATGACTACGTTAGCAAATTTGTATGAAAAACCCTCAGCTTCCAATAAGGTATATCTTATGAAGCAGTTATTTAATTTGCATATGAATGAAGGTGGATCTGTTTCTACTCATCTGAATGATTTCAATGGAATTGTGAATCAGTTAAGTTCAGTGAATATAGTGTTTGATGATGAAATAAAAGATCTTTTGATATTATGTTCTTTGCCTGAAAGCTGGCATGGCTTAGTAATGGCAGTAAGTAATACTGCATCTGCATCAAATATTTTGAAAGTAGAGGATGTTGTTAGTGTTATCTTGAATGAGGAAATACGCAGGAAAAGCACAGAAGAGGCATCCAGGAATGCTTTAAGTTTTGAGAGCAGGGGAAGGCAGAAAGAGAAGAGCAAGAAGGGCAGATCAAGATCCAAGTCAAAGGGGAAAGGCAGATCTAAATCCAGAAATGGCAGAAGGCCACAATGCTGGAATTGTGGAAAGATGGGGCACATAAGCAGAGATTTTTGGTCAAAACCTAAGGAGGACAACCAACACGAAGGAAAGGAAGAAGCCAAGATTGCAGGTATTGCACAAGATGCTTTAATTTTCTCTCTGCATAATAATAAAGAATCTTGGGTATTAGATTCTGGTGCATCTTTTCATGCTACCCCTAACAGGGAATATTTCAATGACTATATCCATGGAGATTTTGGAATAGTGTATCTAGGGGATGATGAGCCCTGTAAAATAATTGGCAAAGGTAAAGTGCAGCTGAAGATGCAGAATAACAACACATGGGTGTTGAGAGATGTTATGCATGTTCCTAGCTTGAAGAGAAATTTGATTTCTATAGGAAAGTTAGGGGATGAGGGTTGTACAGTAACTCTCATAGCAAAATCTTGGAAGGTGACCAAGGGTGCACTTGTTATGGCCAGAGGTAAGAGAGAAGGTACTCTCTATTTGTGTAATTGTGTTACTAACAAATCTCCTTCTGTATTATCTACTTCAGATGTGGATGCTAAATTGTGGCACTCAAGGCTTGGCCACATGAGTGAGAAGGGGATGTCAATTCTTAAGTCCAAAGGTATGCTTTCAGATTTAAAAGGCATAGATCTAGAGTTTTGTGAGCACTGTGTATTTGGAAAATAGAAAAGGGTTAGTTTTCTCAAAACTGGGTCTACTAAGAAGAGGCACAAGTTGGAGCTTGTTCACACAGACGTGTGGGGACCGGCTCAAGTTGCTTCCATGGAGGATCACAGTACTATGTATCTTTCATAGATGATGCCACAAGGAAGGTATGGATCTATTGTATTAGAAGAAAATCTGATGTATTTGATACTTTTAAAGTTTGGAAAGCCATGGTTGAGAATGAAACAGGTAAAAGATTAAAGTGCCTGAGATCAGACAATGGTGGTGAGTTCTGCAGTCATAAGTTTAGAGATTATTGTTACATGCATGGAATCTATAGGCAAAGGATGGTTCCAAGGACACCTCAGCAGAATGGTATTGCTGAAAGGATGAACAGGACAATAATGGAGCATGCAAGATGTATGAGATTGCATGCCGGTTTGCCCTTACAGTTTTGGGCACAAGCTGTTGACACTGTAGTGTACCTGATTAATAGAGGACCCTCTACAGCTCTGGATGGTGGTATTCTAGAAGAGACATGGACAGGTAAAAAGGTTGATCTCTCATATCTCAAAGTTTTTGGTTGTGAAGCCTTTGTGCATATAGATAAGGAAAATAGAAAGAAGCTTGATGCTAAGTCTATGAGATGCATATTTATTGGCTATGGCTCAGATGATTTTGGTTACAGATTATGGAATCTAGAAACTAACAAGGTAATCAGGAGCCGTGATGTTGTTTTCAACGAAAGAGTGATGTATTGTGATTAGCTAAGGAAGTTGAATCAGTCTGAGCAGAGCAATGGTGAATTGGATGAGGTGAAAGTCCAAGATGAGCTTGCAGGAAAAAGAAATAATCACTTGCAGGAAAACACAGAGACTGACGTCAGCAGGTTAGGAACCGGCGTCGACAGGACAGAAACTGGCGTCGACCATATAGAGACCGATGTCGGCCGTACAGGTACCGAGGTCGGTCATGCAGAATCGACGTCGGCCAGTAATAGGTCTGCAGGTGATCGAGGTTGATCACTGTCAGAGAATTTGGGTGGACAGCGTGTTGTAGACGAGTCTCAGACACCCATCAAGAGGTCAGAAAGGGTGAGTAAGCCTCCAATTAGATATTCTCCTTCTTTATTTTACTTATTGCTAACTGATGGTGGAGAACCAAAGAGTTTTGAACAAGCAATACAGGTGGAGTCCAAGAGTCAGTGGGAGCGTGGCATGGTTGAGGAGTTGGAGTCCTTAAGAGAGAACCAAACATGGGATTTGTTGAACTGCCAGCTGTTAAGAGAACACTCAAGAACAGATGGACCTAGAGGTTAAAGGAAGGTGAGAATGGATAGATGAGATACAAGGCCAGATTAGTAGTGAAAGGATTTGCACAAAAGCCAGGTATCGACTTTGGTGAGATTTTTTTTTCAGTTGTTAAAATGACTTCAATAAGGGTTGTATTGTCTTTGGTTGCTTTTGAGGATTTGCATCTTGAGCAGCTAGATGTTAAGACAGCGTTTCTTCATGGAGATTTGGATGAGGAAATATATATGGAACAGCCAGAAGGATTTGAGGTCAAGGGTAAGGAGAAGTTTGTGTGCAGGTTGAAGAAAAGTTTGTATGGCCTCAAGCAAGCTCCTAGGCAATGGTATTTAAAATTTGACAGGTTTATGACTGAGCATGGCTACAGTAGGTGTCAATCAGACCATTGTGTGTATTTCAAGAGATTTGATAATGGTAGATATATTATTCTATTTTTGTATGTAGATGATATGTTGGTTGCAGGATCACACATGCAGGATATCTTTGAGCTTAAGGTGAAATTAGCTCAAACATTTGCTATGAAGGATTTGGGAGCAGCAAAGAAAATCCTTGGCATGAGCATTAAGAGAGACAGGAAAAATCACAGGTTGATATTGTCTCAAGAAGATTATGTGAACAAGGTGTTGAAACGGTTCAACATGCAGGATGCTAAACCGGTAAGCACACCTTTGGCTGGACATTTCAAGTTAAGTAAAGAACAATGTCCTAATTCATATGATGAGGTAGAGTACATGAGTAAGGTTCCATATTCTTCTACAGTAGGGAGTTTGATGTATGCAATGGTGTGTACTAAACCAGATATTGCCCAAGCAGTGGGAGTGGTAAGTAAGTATATGCCCAATCCAGGTAAGGAACATTGGAAAGCAGTTCAGTGGATCCTTAGATATCTGAGAGGAACCAGCAGTAAGCACTTGTGCTATGGAGGTTCAGATACTTCTCTACATGGTTATGTAGATTCAGATATGGTGGGTGATTTGGATGGTAGGAGGAACACTACAGGTTATGTTTTCACTATAGGTGGAACGGCAGTTAGCTGGATATCTAAGTTGCAGAAGGTTGTTGGCTTGTCAACTACAAAAGTAGAGTATATTGCAGCCACAGAAGCTAGCAAGGAGATGATATGGATGACACGGTTCATGGATGAGCTTGGTAGGGAGCATGAGAGTTGCAGATTGTATAGTGACAATCAGAGTGCAATCCATTTGGCTAAGAATTCAGCCTTTCATTCAAGAATAAAGCACATACAGCTAAGGTATCACTTCATACGACAGGTATTGGAAGATGGTGAGTTGAAGCTGGAGAAGATCCATACAGATAGGAATCTTGCTGATATGTTAACAAAGCCAGTTACAAAGGAGAAGTTGAATCTTCATTCAACTTCTATTGGTCTTCATGATTGAGTTGAAGATGGAGGAGCTAGAAGATGTTGCTGTACAGGTACTGGTGCAGCTGTTTATCTCCAAGTGGGAGATTGTTAGGGTGTGTGGAACTAAAAAGCTTCACCAAGGAGCATTCTTTATCAGGTTCAGGTCTACACAGACACCAGTGTCGGTCAGGAGCTATCGACATCAGTCATAAGCAGTTATAGAGGCACTGACATCGGCAGAGAGTTGGCCGACGGTGGTCATAGACAAGCAGTAGGAACCGACGTCGGTTACCTGCGTGTCCAGAAAGCTATTTCTGTGGATAGAAGCGAGTGTTTGCATGATAAGTTTGAGTTGTAGACTCAAGCTCGCGTCTCTATTGTTAGAAATACTATTTTTAGAGCCCTTGTTCAAGTGGCTTAACTACTTGTTGGATGCACATGCTCAAGTCTCCTAATTCTATATGTAGAATTAGATCTTCCTAGATTATTGTAGTTTGTAGTAAATTATTGTAGTTGGGTGAATTATTGTAATTCATTGTGTGAGAAGAACAGTACAGAATTGAATCAATCCAGGTTTGTTGGAGTTGATTGTTCTTGAGAGAGAGAGCTCTTGAGGAATAGAGATCTAGTGAGATATCTATACATCTAGGAGAGGTGTGGAAGAAAGAAGCTTTCTTCAATTGTATTCCTTTTGTAAAGAGTTTGTTAATACAAGTTTTCAGGGTGTTTTCTTGTATCTCTTGTTCTTGCTATTATCATTCTAATTACTTGTCAATCTAATTTAATTCTACGTTTATTGCTTTCACAATTGTAATCTATTATTGGATTGATCCCCCAACATATCCACACCCCTTATGTGGGCACACTGCCTACATACCAACACTCCAAAAAGGGATAAGCCATATGTAGTTCTCTCACTTGATGTGTTTTGTGCAATAGTGTATATGAAGATTTAAAATGCTAAATTAAGTGTGCTTGAGGTGGTTAGGGATTGGTGTGAGGGTTTGAATAATCTTGTAGTTGTATTGGTTGGTTGTATGTAGAGAATAGGGAAATATGCCTAAGTAGTCTTGCTTGTATTGTTGTTTGCTTTGTGATATTTACCAACCCCTTCTAAATGGAATTTGAATGGGATTTTATAAGGATCTATTGGTTAGGGGTCGAATGTATTCATGTTAGGCTGACAAGAAGAGGGATATTAATTAGAAGGAACCAATCATTGGATGTAAAAATACAATTGGATAGGAGCACCAAAAATAGACACTCTAGGGTCTAACATTATAGTCCAAGTTGGGTGATATTGTCTTGAGGGTATGGGACTTGAGGGGATGGATTTTTCATGGGAAAATTAGTTTGGCTAAGTTAGAATCAGGTCTGAAAGGCTACAGATGATTGGGAATCAGTGAAAAGGTGTTTATAAGGGTCATGAGAGAAAGCAAGAGGGACCTATGGGTTGGGTGTCATAAAACACACTCAAGTTACTAATTTCTAGATTTTATATGACTAAAATACCATATCACTAAAGTGAATCTACACCTTTAATCATATGTCTCACACTTTTCATGCACTTTCACAAGCTACTAGAGTGACCACCTTATACACAACCCACTATCTGAGAATCCATTAAAATAACATGGCTACTAGATCTACCATTTTTAAATTACCCATAACCTCTCATTCATTCCTAAAGGGAAAATTTCCTTCCTACCTAGATATACTAATAGTCACTATAGCTTTGATCACCACCCCTTCCTAGTAGGTATCATGCACTCATATACTAAACACATGACAAGGGTTAAGTGGTTAATTGATAAACCCACCAATTGAGTAATCCTATAAATATCCATTTATGTCAAGTAAAACACATCCTAATCTTAAGGAAATCATTGAATCCTCTCATCCATGCTTCTAACTATATGATCCCAATTGTATAATAGGTAGTTTGTACCCTTGTCTCCCACTAGTCATATTGTAAGGATTTTTATGATCACCGTACAAAGTCTTAGGATCATTTCTTGATTAAATCCCCACTAGTATCACTCCCTAAATACCACCCATGTTAGGTGTATCCATGTCCCCAAATAACTTGACCCAACTCAAGGCCTCATCTCTATCAATGGCCTCTCTTAGTGTCACCACCCTACCTATATTTTGCATTTATAAGATCCTATATACATTAATGAGAGTGATAATACAAACTCTTATATATTTTGGTAAATTTAAAAGTGTTCTTTTTATTTCCCCAGTATGTGAACATGTTGTAAATTAGCCTATTTATCGGGACAACAATCCAAACCTATGCCATGCTACGAATCCTTGATCTATCTAGAATAACCACCTAGTCAATTGTAAACAATGAAAAAATACAAAAAATACACTCCTACTCTATCTCTACACTATAATATTTGTAAACCCATTGAAAGGATAAGGAAGAATTCCATGAATTAGTATTATAGCCTTAAAATTTGACCAAATCCTTAAAACATCACCTTGTGGTGAAATTATCACTTAACACATGTGGTAGCAGATGAACCATCAGTATTTTTAGCCCAAAAATTATGAAATCATCATGTCAATTGCATAAAATCCACCAAATTTACAACCACCAATGTCAAAGGTGTAGCCACTAGTCTACGAAGATCGATAGTTTTGGTATGACACCGATGGTTCTATTAGCCTACAACACCTAGCCTAAAATACCATAAAATCACCTTAAAAACATAACTTTAACATTTTTCTAATTTAAACACTACCAAAAACTCACCCATGAATGAAATTTAAAAAATACTAGATATAAACAAGTTTTTCATTGAAAACTAATGGCTTAGGCATAAAAATTAGTATATCTCACATGTGCCGACATGATGCCTATTGCTACTAGTA
Source organism: Torreya grandis (assembly GCA_037957365.1). Lineage (NCBI taxonomy): Eukaryota > Viridiplantae > Streptophyta > Pinopsida > Cupressales > Taxaceae > Torreya > Torreya grandis. The sequence goes on along the minus strand of JARHVA010003457.1, from coordinate 1,745,040 downwards.
TAGATTCCATACTTTTCTCATCCTCTCTAATTCATATTATTTCTCATGTGATTCCATCATAGGGTCCTAGAGATAAAAATATTAAATTCTCAAATGCACAAAAGATTTCTATTTTTGGAAAGTTTTCAAATATGTGGTTCATTTTAGTAGCCATTATATTTCAAAAACATTCCATTTTTGTAAAATTTATTTCAAATTTTACATTTTATTGCATACTATGATGTATTTAGGATTTTTATTCCTAAACTAACTTTGAATAGATTCTAACATTTCATTTTCCATAATTTTATTACAAAGTATGTTATTTATATGTTTTAATCTTAAAGAATGACACCACTTAGCATTAAACTCAGTCCCTCGATAGGATGGTTGAATTATTATTCTCCCCCCATATACATGTTAAGTAACACTTATATATGATGTTATTAAAAAATTCCCATTTATTCATAAAACTACACTTAATTCCCATTTATTGTATGTAAGTCATGAGAACATCTTGGTTGTCATTGTTACACCACACAAGTAAGTGAGGTAAGTTTCCTAACCCTCCTTTTCCTTTAAATTTTTAATTAATTGGTAAAATGACCTAAAAAATTCATGATGAGGCATATCCCCAATGGTAAAATGTGTACGCACCTAATTTTTTCATGGTGAAACATTTCACCAAAAAACTGATGATGATGCAATGTATCTCCACTAAAACATGCTCAAAATTGGTCCTCTCCCTCTTTCTAGTATTTGACCTCTTTTTCCCCCTTGTAGACTTTGAATTTTTTATTTTTGAGTCTTTATCTATTCAATTTTAAAAAATTCTATACTATGGATAAACCACTGCAATGGTTCTATAGATTACCCTAGTGGTTCATAGAAATATTGTAGTGGTTTCATAAACCACCACGGGGGATTTAGAACCACCACCTGCATATAGTTGTGGTTCCATCACTTTTGAAACATTTTTTAAGTTGATCACCTAGACTTGAGTTTTCACACATTTTTCATGATTTTGGTTGTATTTTTTATTATTTTCTCTTTAGTTTTCCTTCTTGTCTACTTATTACATATTTAGTCTTGATTATGTTAATCTCATCCACCTCCAAGTTAACTCTAACAAGCTCCTAGTCAAACTTCAATTAATCCAAGTCATAAATACTTCTTATTCCTTAAAAGTATTCCAATTTTCTTTAAATTATATATTTTTAAATTATATTATTGATTGAAGCTTACAAAATTTCATAGATCCATAGTCATGTTTCTATTATTTTGAATAACTTAGCCTTATTTTTGGTAATCATCTACTAAATTTCACAAGTTTTAGAAGGGGGCTTATGATTTTGCAACTATTAATCTGTTTTTCATTATCATTTATCCATAATTTTTTTTTTTCTTCATCTAGATTTTTTTTGTAGTTCCATTTTTTTTGTATCCCCTTTTGTTGGAGAGTTCCAAAGTCATCATTGAAACATATCAACTATATAATTGAAGATTTAACACTTTCGTCAAATACTTCTCCTTCACTTGATCTCATCTTAGGTTAGGTTGGAGGATTAATTTTATTTTATGTTTAATTAATTAGATTAGATTTCTTAGTTATTAGAATATTTTTTTCATTTGTAAATTTTATTTATAAAAACTCCAAAAAAAATTATTTCTTTCTTCTCTCCTTGCACCAGAAAAGTAGTTCTATCATCTTAGTTGCATTCACAAGTATAAAACCTTATTTTAAACCTATTGAAAAAAATTATTTCTCAAAAATTTAAAAAATAAAAATAATAAAACTTCAACATCCAAACAAACATTATTTCACTCTTGGATGATGTCTCAAAGCGAACTCATCTCCATAGGGTAGGCACATTTCCTAGAGTACCAACTAGTAAGCTTTAGAGTGATATTTATTTTGAGCTTAAAATTAAAGTATCTTTCACCACCCTTATCCAAACCCTCATAATAAAAAATAATAATGTTATCAATGATCAAATTTTCTCAATAGAAGCTTCAATAATGAGACCCATCCATATCCTAGCATGTTAAGCTAAAAACCTTCAAACTTGAGTCCCTTTCCCTTATTTATCCTTGGGTCTAGCCTTGTCATATCTCATTTTATGTGTAGATGACATTGAGTGGCCACAACCAACCTAATAGAACTGAACAAGCCCAAGGGTTATTCAACCCAACTTTTCTTAGTTACCCAATCCTAATATCAACCAAGAATTTTATCACCTTGTCCTCATTCATTATGAGGGTTCTTAGAACCCCATCACTTCCCAATTCACCATTTTAAATATTCAATACAATTCAAGTGATATATTTTGGTATTTTCAAGAGAATAATTTTCCACCTTCAAATAAAAACATAGATCCTATACCTCAACCTAACTAACCACCTCTTCCAATCCTTCTCATTAAAATCCATCAACCACATCATTGCAACCAACTAAACCACTAGGTCATTCATATCTTTATCCTTTCATCATGTCTTGAACATAACGTGTTTCTTTAAATTTTTACATGAACATGTTATTAATTAATTATGAAACCAACATAAGAATCAAAGGTGTAGTATAAGAAGAAATACTTATGTGTGAAATAAAATAGATATTAAATGAGTTTAAGAAAATTATGTCTAATTATTTATCACATGGATTACCACTAATAAGAAGCATGACTGATCACATGGATTTGATACATATTCAGATTTTACCAAATCAATAAGCACATAGATTAACCTCAAAATACAATGTAAAGGTGTAAAGACAAGTTTAAGAGCTATTGAATAGACGTTTAATTAGATAAAGTTTGAAATTATGTGTAGTATTAGTTGTATTAACTCCTAAGAATAATGGATAATGAATAATGTGCATTAATTCTATATCCATAAATAATATAACCTTAAATTATATGTTTCCATTTTCATGCATAGATGATTTAATGGATTTATTGAGTGCAGGAAGATAATTCATGAATATTTATTTTAAGATTATATATCTCCACATTTTCATAGTAGAGGGTGATGAATGGGAAAAAACATTTAAGACATAAGAAAGATTATATGAGTGGTTGGTTATACCATTTGGGTTAACTAATGCAATAAGTAAATTCATAAGATTGATTAATGAACTGATTAAGACATTTTTGAGTCAATTTTTCATTATGTATTTTGATGACATATTGATTTTATTTAAAATAGAATAATAAGATTTGTGACATTTGCAAAAAGTGCTACTATTGAGAGTAGAATAGAGCTACCAAAATTGTAGAGTGTATTTATTGGACACATGTGTTACTTGCACTATTTTTTTTGCATAATATTTTATGTATTTATCCTTTTTAAGCATAGTAATAGACTTTAGAATGTGAAGAGTCCTTCCTTTTGCACATAAGAAAAAGCTAGAATATAAAGAGACAAAATTTTTCAAAACTCTATATATACTTCTCAATTGTATTTGGATATGGTCTTGATGTGATAGAGATTAATATATATCATTCTAAAATGGTTTTCATATGTATCTTTTATCATTTTTATGTGTGCAGTGAATACTCTATTTACTTTAATTTGTTAATCATAGAGTTAATGTTGATTGTTCTGATTATATGAAGTTTGTGTTTTTGTGCATAACAATATATGTTTTTTCTATTTGAATATATTTAGTCTGAATTATCATATTTTGTTACTTTTTAAAGTTTGTGTAAGTTATCCTTGTATTAGCATGTTCTAAAGGGTTTTCTAAGAACCTTTATTAATAGCTACAAAAGTTTAGAGATGAAAATTTAATAGTGAATTTCAAAAAAAAAAATAGTTTCATGCAAAAATAATTATAGTACTTGAGATTTGTGATTTCTCGAGAAGGTTTAAAGATGGATCTAGATAAGGTCTAAGCTATATTGGATTGGCCATCACTACAAACTATATTTGAGGCATGTAGTTTTCATGTAATAACAATTTTTTACAATAATTTTATCACGAGTTTCAATGGGACATGTGTAATGATCATTGATGTGATGGGTAAGGATAAAATATAATTGTATGGAAAATAAAAGCATAACATAGTTTCCAAGATTTTAAGAAGAAGACAATAGAGAAAGTAGTATTTGGATTTTTATATTTCAATATATTATTTTAGGTAGATTGTGATGCAAGTATCACATCAATAGGATTAGTATTGAGTCAAGAATGAGGACCTATCTTCAATATACATATATCACCTATTTCAATGGGGTTAATTTGTATCCATATTATAAAGGACATAGTATTGGAAGTGCTTGTGTATATGTTGAAGATAAAAATTATATATTTAATATTTTTGAGTTTCATAATGTTCAATATAAAAATATTAACTTAAAGTTAGATGTTTTTAAAAAATTATCATTCCTTAAAAAAATACTCCAGCTCCAATTGACATTAGATAGACACAACTTATTTAACAAGGTTTAAGTGGCCCAAATTGCATGTCATATTGAACCAAATACTTGATTGGTTTAATACATATCATAATTGTGGTAAACTATGCCCATTTAACATTATATGGGTGTAATTATTTATAAAGTTCTTGATTATCACCAATTGCATATCCAATTGAACCAAATACTTTATTGGTTTAATATGTTTGTAATTATGGTCAATGGATCTCTAATTGACATTTTATCGATGTGATTGATTGAAAAAATCTCAATTGAACATAATTGTGTATCAAATTGAAACAAATTTCTTGAATGGTTCAATCTAGTGCATAATCAAGTCCAATAGAATCCAAAATGACATTATATGGATGCAATTACTTGCATGGGGGTTAGTTGGCCCTTATTTCATATCAACTTGAATTATACACTCTATTAGCTCAATATTATGTGTAATTGTGGATAATGAATCCCTAAATGATATTAAATGGATGTAATTACAATAATGAGGCTTGATTGGCAAAAAAATACATATCAAATTGAACTAAAAAAATATTAGTTCAATATGTTGTGTTATCATTGCCAACCAATCCCTAATTGACATTAGATGGATGTCATTTCTTGGACATGGCTTGGTCGACCATGATTACATATCATAGTGAACCAAATACTAAATTGGTTATATATGGTGTGAAATTGAGGCCAACTAAGCCCCATTTGACATTATATAGATGTATTTCTTTTGCATGGTTTAATTTTCCTTAATTACATATTATATTGAAATAAATACTTGATTGGTTTAATATGGTGCATAGTTGGTGTCAATGGATCCCCAGTTGACATTAAATGGATGTAATTTTGGTCCCAATTACATATCATATTAATAAAAAATACTCAATTAGATCTTATTGGTGTGAAATTAGGGCCAAAAAATCCTTGATTGACATTAGATGAGTTTAATCGATTGCATGAGGCTCAATTTTCTATAATTGCATATTAGATTGAACCAAATACTATATTGGTTTAATATGGTTCACAACTAGGGCCAACCAATCCAAATTTCACATTAGATGTATGTAATTTCTTGGATGGGGATTAGTTAGCCATAATTACATATCAAATTCAACCAAATAATCAATTTGTTCAATATGGTGTATAATTAAATCTAACCAAACCCTAATTTCCATTAGATGGATGCAATTTATTGTACAAGTCTTGGCTCATCCAAATTGAATATTATTTAAAGTATAAACTTTATTGGTTTAATGTAGTTTATAATAAAGGTAAAATGAGCCTTAATTGAAATTAGATGAATGTAATTTCTTACATTTGGATTGTTTGGCCCCAATTTGATACCAATTGTCTATTAAATTAAATAAAACACTCAATTGATTGAGTTTGGTTTGTAATTGGGGAAAATTGATCCCAAAAATAAATTAGATGTATAAAATTCCTTGCATAAGGCTTAATTTACCCCAATTATATATTATATTAAACAAAAATTTGAATTGGTTCAATAATGTGTGAAATTAGGGCCAATTGATCCTCATTTGACATTATATAAATGTAAGTTCTTTCATATACTTGATTGACACCCATTTTTTATTAGGTTGATCTAAATACTCAATTAGTTCAATATAATGTGTAATTAGAGACATCCAATCCCTAATTTCCATTAAATGGATGTATTTTATTGTGTAGGGATCAACTGGCCTCAATTGTGTATTAGATTGAACCAAAATGATAATTTATTTAATATGGTGTGTAATCAGGGTCAACTAATCCCAAATTGATATTAAATGGATGAAATTTCTTGCATGGGTCTTAATTATTCATAATTTTATATAAAATTAAACTAAATACTTAATTGATTCAATGTGATGTGAAATTAGGGCCAATCTAAAACCATTTGACACTAAATGGATCAATTTGTTGCATAGAGCCTAGTTGGTCCTAATTTTATATCATATTTAACCAACTACTCAATTATCAATGATGAGGCCACCAATTGATTAATTTTATAGCCTCATCCATGCTTAGTATATGTCATTTCCCAGGTAAATCACATAACTATCCATCACTAATGCAAATGAATGAATGAAGTTATGATTTTGTATGTACATTGATGTGTGTGTGTGTGTGTGTGTGTGTGTGTGTGTGTGTGTGTGTGTGTGTGTGTGTGTGTGTGTGTGTGTGTGTGTGTGTGTGTGTGTGTGTGTGTGTGTGTGTGTGTGTGTGTGTTATGTTATAAATTATTGGTACTTTTCCATTGATTGAATTACATTAGTGTGACTTTATCTAACAAGAATTTTAAGGGTCATGAAAGGATGTATAATCTTACTAAGCCATAGTTACTACAAACTACCTGTAGCAACTGTAGGCTTCACCTACAAGTTTCACATAGCCATTCTAAAGTGCCTACAACAATTGTAGGATTCACCTATAGGTTGTTCATATCCACTATGGAGTGCCTTTAGTAATTGTAGGCTTCACCTATAGGTTACCTATAGCCACTATAGAATGCTCATAATAATTGTAGGCTTCACTTATAGGTTGTCATAACCACTATGCAAAACAGAGTTATTATTGAGGAGATCTCAAAGACACATATAGTAATCTTTGGAACCGAATGGATGATTGGAAAGAATCATAGTTGTTGTATAGATTCCCTATATGAAAATAAATATTATATGTGCTACAAAAGATGAGAAAGACAAGGATAATGATAAAAGACAAAAAGAAATAAAATAACAAAACAATATGCTTTGTCTCTAACCTAGTCAAACCTAAAACAAGTAACTTTGGTTACTAACCACTTGAAGGTTGACTAGGGTAGTTTCTAAGTATTTGTATTTTTCCTAGTTTGGTGTTTTTTAGTTAAGAGTTAATAAACTAATTTCTATATTTAATGGAACAACTTAGATCAGATTAGGAGTTAGTTAATTTGAATAGATAATAGCAGAAGTATTGTAATTATAACATTGCACTCTAAATATTGTAACTTCTTATAGCAATATTTAATTTCTATAGAATTGAGTAATAAGGAGATTGATTTTTTGAGAATTTTGTGAATTCTCTCAAAGAAGGATTGGAACTCAATTCTAAATGAGGAAGGCCCCCCTCAGAAAGAGTTCTAGTGAAGATCCTAACTCTCTTTAGCTTTAAGTGTGTTGTGTAAGTTGAATTTAATTAGTTTGATTATATAAGTGTGATGCATGTGTGACTCATTGGTGTGAAGTAATTATATATTTCTATCATAGTAATTTCATAGTATATCTATCTAGTGAATTTTAAATAAATTCATTATACTACAACTAGAAAAGTAAGATGATTTCTAAATTAATAATGCATATATAGTGCTGACATCTTTGAAAAGCATATGTACCCTGGGTTGATAATTAATGTTAATCAAACTTAAGAATATGGTATACACTGGGTAATTAGTCTACACAACATTTTGGCACCATTACCGGGGAGGGTGTCAATTATTGTTTCTAAAATCAATCATTAAATTTTTTTAATGCACTATTCTACCTAGTCGAGTAAGTTGAGTTAGGAAATTGAGGTGTCTTATGATAGATGTCTAAGTTCTTGGATATATAGTTCCATCTAGTTAAGTCAAGTGAGGGTAATACGGTGTCTTATGCTAGATGTCTGAGTTTCTAGAAGTAAACAATGCATAAATTACTTAATTCATGTTTCTAGAATTTATTTCCTGCAAAAGTGATTTATTTTCAGCAAAGTGTGATTTTAATTTTCCTACTTTCATTTCATGCTTTCTAAAATAATTTTCCTACTTTCATTTCTTGCTTTCTATAATAATTTTCCTACTTTCATTTCCTATTTTCTAGAATAATTTTCCTGCTTTCATTTCCTATTTTCTATAATATTTTTCCCACTTTCAGTAGATAATTTATCTTGCTTTCTAGAAGTAGAATTTCAATTATTGATTGTTTTGATTTTTGCACTCTTTTATTTTTGCATTATTTTTTTAGTCTAAAACAACCCCCTAGAACATGCAAAAAATGAAAAAAAAAACTAACCCTTTATAAGAAGGGACATGACAACTGAAGGAGTGGTATAAAATTTATACAAAGAGAAAGAGATTCTCGAGAGAGATTCCTACCAAACAAGCCATAAGTTGCTATTGGAAAAGAACCAAAAATACCTATAGAAACTAAGAATCCTATTAAAGAATATACCATAAGTTAGAAGGCTCTTGAAGAGTAAAACACTACAAACTAAAGGAGGTACCTTATATAAGAAGCATTATTGGCTCTAAGAAAGGGAACAAAAGTAGAGAAAGCATTAGTTGAGCTGGTAATAAGAAATAAAAGAGAGGAACTACATGAAATAGACACTCTAGAGAGTAACATATTTATAATATTTCAGCAAGGATTTTATGATCAAATCAAAAGAAGCTCAAGAGAATCTTTAGACCTTTCATCCAGTAAAAAGATTGAGGATCAATAGATAAACATTTATTATCATGCTAACCAAGGTATTGATACAAAATTTGAGGATGAGATCCTAAGTACATTTGGTATCCATATCATAAGAAGAGCCATCATGAGCAGAGAAGGAGACTTTGTAGATGATAATGGGACTCTAGACATAGTTACTTTTGAATTTATTATTCAAGATGTAATAGGTGTAACACAAATGAAAAAAAATCCACCCTTAGCCTTGCCCAATTTTAGACGTACATTATCAAAAGACCTAGACACATTCTTGTTTGAATTTGATGTCCTCTGTAGAAGCTATGACTATAGGCAGGAAGCACAAAACTTGAAACTTTTTCTAGCTACTCTCAAAGACTCAGCACTTCGCTAGTTTATGAGACTAGGTAGTAATTTGGTCCACACTTGGGAGGACATGAAAAATAAAATTTTGGATAATTATCAAGAATATGGAAGAGGAAAAATTTATTAAAAAAATGACATCTTCAGGATGACTCAAGAAGGGGATGAATCCTTGGAGGACTATGTTGAACGGTTCATGTTTAGTGTATAAAAATTCAAGCAAAGTGCACTTGGAGAAGAACCTTTAAAACTCATCTTCCTAAAAAGAGTTAGAGAAGATTGTCTAGAAGCCGTAGACCTAATGAATATAGGGGATATTTCCCACCTACTATTCTCAGATATCAAAGAGCTGAGAAAGAATTATTCTAGATCTACCATAAACAAAGTTAGGGGCAACAAGCTCCCATTGGCAGCTACAAATGGCCTCTCAAAAATTGAGGTTAGTAACCTATTGCCAACATGAAATAGGATATCATTATCCATTTGGCCGCCCAACTAGATATCCTACACTCAAGACAAAAGTAAGTAGCACTAGATCAAGCCTTGACCATTTACTATCCAGACTGTAAGAAGAAAAAGGTTGATTGTAGATGTCACAAAGTTTGGGCTAAAGTAGCTCACATCATAGCTAAATAGCTAGAAATAGTAGAGCTATATGTTGTAGGAGGAGATAGTGACTAGGTTTTCTATGTTGCACAAAGAAGGCTATGGGTTCAACAACCACCTTATCAAGTTATGGGACAAAATCCACCTTTTGTAAATTCTACCTCCTTTAATTTACAATTTACAAATATTACTCCCAATTGGACTAGTCCTTAGATGAAAATTCCACCTCCTAATTCTAGTTGGTAGCCACCTCAAACAAGCCACCCCACCACCTCTTGGTAGCCTCCACAAAATGTATCCCCATCTTGGATGCAAGCTTGGCATCCACCCCAAGGCCCACCCTTGACAAACCAGTGGCAAGAACACTGGAGACCTAACTAGCCATGGGGAAGCTCTCCAAGAGGATTCCTTCCACAACAACAACAACAACCTCCCACTCTTATGTCTAATACACAAGCTACATCCATACCTAACTAGCTACCTACCCAACCTATATAGAATCTTGCAAATAAGATAATGCAATCCACATTCATTACTAAACTTGTTTAATAGCTAGCATATGTGATGAACATCAATGAAGTTCACCTCCCTTTAGGTAAATTTATACCACCCCCAACACCACCCATAATAAGGGAGTTAGATCATGAAACCCCAAAAGAACATGCTAACCCACCTCCATCACCTCAAAAACTCTCTAAACTAGCAAATAAAGCTATTGATAAAATAGACTCCCTATTTCCATAATGTCTAAACCTTCAACACCATACAATTGAACCTAAGTTTGATTTCATGGTATAACTCAATAATATTTTTGTCAAAATCCCTCCATTCTAGACCATCAAGGATGTACCCATATATTCCAAAGCTATTAGAGACCTCTATCTATGAAAACCAAGAAGGAAGAAAAAATATCCCAATACTGTACATGTGATTGGCTAGCTAGCAGACATCATGCTGGGGAACACCTTACCAAAGAAATATTCAGATCTAGGATGCCTAGTAGTAATAATCTATATCCATGACCAATAGCTATCCAACACATTGATAGATCTAGGGGCTGTAATAAATGTAATGATAACTAAAACTATGCACATACTACATTTGAATAATATTCATTTCACATATACAATGTTGTAAATGGATGATAGGGCTATAGTCAGACTAGAAGGAATCATTAAAGATCTTGTCATCACTATAAAATCTTGGGAGTATCCTATAGATTTCATTATGTTATAGCTTAAGTCTAATTTGGGTGGATATCCTCTTATCTTAGGATGACCTTAGATTGACACAACTAATGCTTTCATTAGTTTTAAATGGGGTAACATGATGATCTCCAATGGAAACCACACTAAGAAGTTGGTCCTTTATTCCCCAGTATAGCCAGTCTTTACACCCAAGCATTCATTATGGGTTGAAGAAGATGAGGTAGAGTAGCCTTTATTCCTGTATTTACCTAGACCATGTATGCACATTAGCTGATCAAGAGGAAGATGCCATTCTCTCCAACGTTCTTCAACAATTATCAAACTCCTTCTATATATCTCAACTACTTGCAATGTGTTGAGTGCCCATTTTATAGCTTATATAAATTGGACAATTCTAATGCATCTACATAAAAAATATTCCACCAACTACTACCTCATAGCTGTAGCCAAACTAAATCCATTAGTAATATAGAAATAATGAAATTACTCTCATAGTAAATTGAAATCTCTCCAACAAAAAACATTGCTTATTAATAGCAATTTGGAGTTAAATGAGGAAAAGTGTCTAATCAACATATTGCATGTAAACCAACATGATTTTTAATGGGATTATGAGGACATGCAAATAATTAGCATAGAAACATGCACACATCATATCTACATCAAATTAGAGTGCCAACCAATTAGACAGCCACAATTTAGGATGAATCTAACTCTTCGAGAAATAGTCAAAATGGAATTACAAAAACTCCTAACTACTAGATTTATATATCCCATCTCAGACATTGAATGGATTTCACCATTGGAAATTATACCAAATAAAAATGGAGAATGGCATGTATGCATAGATTACAAGGAACTCAACACAGCAACTAGAAAGGATCATTTTCGTCTGCCCTTCATTGATCAAATGTTGGACACACTAGTTAGGAAGAAATATTTTGCCTTTTTGGATGGCTTCAGTGGTTACAACTAGATTAGAATTTCTTCTGAGGATCAAGAAAAGACCACCTTTACTTATCCCTAGGGTACTTATGCTTATGTTGTATTACACTTTGGGTTGTGTAATGCTCCTACACCATTTTGGAGTGTTGTCTTGAGTATCTTTGCAGATATGGTCAATGAATGTGTAGAAATCTATATGGATGACTTCACTATCTATAGAGATACATTTGATGAGTTCCTCAAGAATATATAAAAAGTGATAAAACACTATTAAGAACACCATATGTCTCTTATCCACAAGAAATGCTACATGCTTATGACAAAAGGTATTATCTTAGGCCACCACATATCTACTGAAAGAATTAATGTTGACCCTATGAAAATTAGTATCATCAAAAACTTGCCTGTTCCTCAAAAATAGAAAGATGTTAGGAATTTTTTAGGACATGCTAGTTACTATAGGAGATTCATCAACAATTTTAGTAAAGTATCAACACTATTGTTCACCCTTTTAACTAAAGATGCTAAATTTCTCTAGACTCATGCCTATGATACAACCTTCAAATAATTGAAGGAATTATTGACCACCACCCCTATTCTATGTGGTTATAATTGGAATATTCCCTTCTACATTCACATAGATGCTTTAGATACTACCCTCAGAGTTGTGCTTAGCCAAAAATAAGAAGCACTCAATTATGCCATCTATTTTGTAAGCAAAAACCTGTAGGTAGTAGAATTAAATTACATGGTTACTAAAAAAGAGTTTTTGGTGGTAATTTATGCTATCAAAAAGTTCTATCACTAAATCACAAGGTATCAAGTCTTTATTCATATAGACCATGCATCTATTTGGTACCTTGTGAATAAACAAGTTGTTCTAGCTAGAGTGATAAGATGGTTGCTTATATTACAAGAATTTGATATCACTATTGTAGATAACCTTGGTTAGGATAATGTGGTGGCTAAATGTTTATCATGCTTGAAAATCCTTGAAGAAGATACCATTGTGGGTGACTCATTTCAAGATGAGCACCTATTCTCTCTCACCCTTACCACACATTGGTATGCTAATATTACTAACTACCTTATAATAAGGCTACTTCCACAACACTTCTTAAACAAAGGAGATCTTTGATTCATAAAAGTGCCAGATATTCATGGCCATCTAGATTTATTTTTTACACTAGGCTTGACTCCATCCTCAGAAGATGTCTTAGAGAAGATGAAGTTCTAGATATCCTTAAAGCTTGCCATGATGAACAATGTGGTAGCCACTTTGCATCCAAGCATACAATAGTCAAAATTTTAAATACAAGATACTATTGGCCCTCACTTCATAAAGATGAAATAAGATATACTACTCATTGTGATAAATGTCAATGTATGAGGAGACCCACATATTCAGATGAAATGCCTTTATATCCCTAGATGGTGCTTGAACCATTTGAAAAGTGAGGCTTAGACTTTGTAGGACCTTTTGATCCAAAATCCAATAACAAAGAGTATATCCTTGTTTGTGCTGACTATGTTACTAAATGGGTGGAAGTAAAGGCTCTTACACACATCAGGGATGATAAGGTAGTAGCTTTTCTCTATGAAGAAATATTCACTAGATATGGTGTACCACGATAAATAGTCATTGATCATGGACCCCAATTCACTACTAATTTAATTACTACCTAAGTTTAACAATATAAGATCAGGCATAAGAAATCAACTCCATATCATCCATAATTCAATGGGCATGTGGAAGTCACTAATAGGGAGTTATAAAATATTTTGACAAAGACTGTTAGTCTATCTCATAAGGATTGGGAGGCTAGACTTCTTGAAGCTGTGTGGGCTTATCGAATCACATGGAAGACCACTACAAGCTTCACTCCATATAAGTTGGTCTATGGAAAGAAACCTATCTTGCCAATTGAATTTGAGCACAAGACCTTATAGACAACACTAGAACTTGGGATGGATATATCTAAAGCATAGAAAGAAAGGCTTCTATAGTTGAATGCCTTAGATGAATATAGACAATAGGTAGTATAAAACACAGAGCTTGTATAATAGCAATGGATTAGATGGCATGATAGGTAAATTAAGACTAGGTAGTTCAATACTAGAGATTGCACCCTTATTTTTGACTCTAAATACAAGGATCACAAAGGAAAACTCTAGACCAGATGGCTTGGTCCTTTTGAGATTGAACATATTTATGACAATGGCATAGTACAACTCCAAACCATTGATCTAGTAAGATTTTGTTTACTAGTCAGTGTTCATAGACTTAAGTTGTACAAAAATAAACTCACTCAAGAAGAGTTTATTAGTCACATACGCCAACAATGACAAGATGAATACAATGATGTACTAGATAGGCATGTTGTCTCACCAGACAAAGGAAGGACCAATCCACACTTAGATGAAGCATGAGAGGAGGACATCCTTGCCCTCCTCTAGTATGATGAATGAGAAATTCACTTGGGCCTTGACTAGTCATCCTTATAAATGACTTGATAAGGACTCTAAATAAACATTCTACTACAAACAATAGTTAGAGTTAAAAAAACCCAACAATGAAAACCCATTTTTTGGGCATTGTTGGTAGTTTTTGAGTAGAAAATCAGCTTGTTGGCTACCCAGATCGATAAGATGGGCCTAAGTAGAAAAATAGATTGCTGGCTATTTAGAGGTAAAAACAAAAAATTAAAACAAAGTGAGAAATAAATTAAAGAAATGGAAATCATTCAAAACACAACTATTCATGTCACCACAGGTTTTCTATAGTTGCTATAGGCACCTTTGCCATTGAAGGTTTCCCTCCAATTTCTATGGGCAATTTTTTAGCTATTATGGGCACCTTTTACATAGTTGGGCATCACTTTATACCTTGATATGGGCTTCACCTATAGTTATTTTAGGTACCTCTTCATGCCCATTCTCACCTTTCTACAAATCATGCAAGATAAATCCTCCTACAACTCTCACCTATGGCTTTGCTATTAGTTTTTGGACACTGCATGAAAATCATTAGACAACTTTGTGGATGAATGACAGAGGATTGGAGTAGAAAATAACACCTCTATTACTTAAAACCACCCCTAAATAACAAGCTATAGATCCACAATAAATCATACACCTTCCCTCTCCATTTATAAGTTTTGTAGGCCATAATTTATGCCTACAAGGACATCCATGATTCATTTTTAGTTTTTGTTCATGTCATGGAGATCATTTCATTATACTGACTAGTGAGATCTTAGATTTTTTTGGCACATAGGTCCCATATTTGAAGACCCTACTGATTACTATAGCCAAGTCCACCTGGTAAAGAACCTGCATGGCATAAGTAGCATCAAGACAATTATCAACCAGTTCATGCATAAGAAGGTCACTTAGTAGTAACACCCTCAACTACCCACTTCCAGGATCCTCTAGCCTATCACTTAGATCACCCATATTTTTAATAATTGCCTTGTGCTATAAAATCAATCATCTCTCATCCCAGTCTTTGAACTATTTCCCTATTCTATGCAGGTTGTCATACATCATATACACGTGAGCTATGAGCATCATCAATGCCTAACCACTAGTGATCTCCTAATCACTCCATAAAGGGTCCACTTCAATCTAGTTACAATTTCTATCCCAATTATTATGTCTTGCCATTCATTCACATGCAAACACTTGCATGCCAACACACGTGTGACTCTTCAGTGTCACTTCAGGAACACTATTAATAAATAGGTACATTTTATATTTAATCATTGAAAAAGTCTTCATTATTTTAATGTAGCACATATAATATTAATAATAATATCAAATCATGAATTACATCATTCATTTCATGTCCATCACATCACCTCTAAACCCAAAATTATACTCCTAATAATGACCAGCCTTATCCCTTCCTTATTATTCACTCCACATCACCTGAGGACATATGACAACTCAAGTGGGGGGAAGATGCTACTAGTTAGAACCCCACACATTATGGTAACCCTATGTATGGAAATTAGACACCATAAATTAAAAACTAAAACCTCACATCCACCATTATTAAACAAAACCCTACAACTTTCAACCTCACATCTACCATTATTAAACAAAACCTTGCAACATACAACCTCACATCTACCATTGTTGAACAAAAACTTGCTTTGCTACAGGGAGATTTCCCTAGGCCAAATAGAGTGTGTTGTTTTTTATTAGTTAAAAGGACTAACAAAGAAGCTAAAATGAGAGGTTCAGTTATGAGAAGAGAACCCATAAATCACAGACAACTTTATGGAAATCAAATCAGTCAAGATGTCTTCCATAGATTTGGTTAGACCATTTATTTTGAAAAGTTGCAACATTTCTCAGAACCTTTTACTATAAATTTTGTAGGTTTCTTTGATGGAAACCAAGTCACTATACATGGCATCACATTCCTAGTCACTAAGGACTTGGTGAGCCAAGTAACTAGGCTACCAAGTATGGAAGAAAACTGGCAAGATAAACCCAATGGCCAAGAAGCTAGACAACAATTTTGCTAGATAAATGTAAGACCGGTATTAAAGAAAGGAGGTGTGGAGAGACTTATCTTACCTATATCATAGAGAGAGATATAATCATACATCATCAAGTACATGACCTATGAGGGAAGGTATTCCCTCATTTACACTCTTCAATTTAAGTTTCTAAATCACTTAAGGCATAATAGAGTCATTAATGTTCCTAATTTCTTATGGAAAATTTTTAAAATAATGTCTAAAGAATATCAAAAGGGTATTTAAATAGTCATATACAATCATTGCCTAATATGGATAATAAATAAACAAGGAATAAACTCTATTAGACATGACCTAAGTTGGGAACAATTTTTGTCCTTGCAATATAATGAACCTCAACAAGAAGAGGGCATTGATAAGAAGTAATCCCCTAAGGACAAGGCCCAATAAGTTTTACAAGAATATGTTGTGGTCACTAGTGCTACTAGTTAGGTCATAGCTACTGAGTGTCCATCTGAGACTTCTACAGGTAAAAAAAAGAGAAGGAAACTTGTCTTACTTGTTTCTGACACAAAGGAGGAAAGGCCACAATAAAAAACTCCTCCTCCCACTATTTCCTCACCTTCGATTGATTCCTCCACATTGTCTCCTTTTGGACAAGAATAAGTTCTCCTATCAAGTATTGTGTAAGAAAAACAAATTACATCAGTCACCCCTCTTAAAATAAAAATGAAAACCAAAGGAAAGAAACCCATGGTATCAAAAATAAGGAGACCTCCCTTAGGAGATATCAAAGAGTGAAGAAATAAAATACCCCTATAGCTTCCCTAACCATAGATATCAGTGATGATGAAAAACTAAAGGAGCCTAGAGTGCTTGATGGGTTTGGAATAGAAGAATGGTATACTAATGAGGAATCTACTAAGGTAGAAGAAGAAGAAGAATCACCTCCACCAACTAGATTCACTGAGGAGGACATTGATTTCCTCAAAAACATTAGGTATATAGAAGAGGAATTGATAATGGTAGAGTAATAGGTAGTAGAAGAGGAATTGGGAGAAGAAGAAACTATGGACAAGAAACTAGGCTGCCAAATATGGAAGAAAAATGGCAAGATAAACCCAATGGCCAAGAAGCTAGACAACAATTTTGCTAGATAAATGAAAGACTAGTATTAAAGAAAGGAGGTGTGGAGAGACTTAGCTTACCTATAGCATAGAGAGAGATAGCATCATACATCATCAGTTACATAATCTATGAGGGAAGGTATTCCCTCATTTACACTCTTCAGTTTCTAAATCACTTAAAGCATAATAGAGTCATTAATGTTCCAAATTTCTTATGGAATATTTTGAAAATAATGTCTAAAGAATATCAAAAGGGTATTTAAATAGTCATATCCCATCATTACCTAATATGGAAAATAAATAAATAAGGAATAAACTCTATCAGACATGACCTAAGTTGGGAACAATTTTTGGCCTTGGAAAGTAATGAACCTCAACAAGAAGAGGGCATTGATAAGAAGGAATCCCCTGAGGACCAAACCCAATAAGTTGTACAAGAATATGTTGTGGGCACTAGTGCTATTGGCCAAGTCATAGCTACTGAGGGTCCATTTGAGACTGCTATAGGGAAAAAAAGAGAAGGAAACTTGTCCTACTTCCTTCTAACACAAAGGAGGAAAGGCCACAATAGAAAATTCCTCCTCCCACTATTTTCTCACCTTAGATTGATTCCTCCACATTGTCTCCTTTTGGACAAGAAGTTCTCCTATCAACTATTATGTAAGAAAAACAAATTACATCAGTCACCCCTCCTAAAATAAAAATGAAAACCAAAGGAAAGAAACCTATGGTATCAAAAATAAGGAGACCTCCTCCTAGGAGATCTCAAAGAGTTAAGAAATAAAATACCACTATAGCTTCCCTAATCATATATATCAATGATGATGAAAAACCAAAGGATCCTAGAGTGAGGAAGACCCTTGATGGGTTTGGAATAGAAGAATTGTATACTAATGAAGAATCTACTAAGGTAGAAGAAGAAGAATAGTCACCTCCACCATTTAGATTCACTGAGGAGGACATTGATCTCCTCAGAAACATTAGGTATACAAAAGAGGAATTGAGAATGGTAGAGAAACAAGTAGTAGAAGAGGAATTGGGTGAAGAATAAACTATGGACAAAGGAGTAGAATAAGAAATACTCCCTCATACTTAGGAGTTCTAGACATTAGAACAAGCTTTGAAGGAAATAAACAGACTAAGAAATGAGATATCAGAAAAGAAAGGAAAGAGAGGCATTGAAATACTTTTGGGGGTAGTAGAGTTTTTAGAGCCTTCTATGGATAGAGAAAAGGGATTGTAGGGACCTACAGTAGCTTCCCTAGAGGAACCTACAACATCCTCATTTACCTTGACCAAAAAAGCACCTTAAATAGATTATGTTCTAGCTTTGGTTCCCTTATGTCATAGATTTATTCCTCCATTTCAAACTACACCAACACCTACAATAGAAGAGGTCATTGATGTGGATTTATTAGCTACCACTCTAGTGGAGACTGATGATCTTTTGATTTTTTTGAAGGAAAAATTTAGTAATAATGGAGCTTACCACAAAGAATTGTTACAGTGATTCAACGGATATGTTGAATGAAAAGAACAGCATGATGAATTACAAGAAAAATTAGAATTTGTTGAATTTAGGTTTAGATATCTAAAGGAAAACATTGGCAAATTACATGAAACTATTAAACTATTGATTTAGTGTATACCCCCTTCTAGGGTGTATGTTATGTACCTAGAAGAGAAATGGCTTAAATTCAGCTATGACAAGATTTATAATGATCAATCTTACATGGTTTATGACCCAAAATATTTTTTTGAAGAATATAGACATGTTAATGCTTACCTCTAAGCTTAGCTAAGTGAGTTTTACATCCACCAATATGTTGTACCTAGTGATACAGAATAGAATATAAACATCTATTTGGGGGATGTCTTGCTAAATGCATTTCCTTCATATGTCTTGAATGAAACATGAAGAAGGAAAAAATGGAAGAATATCAAGTAAAAGAAAAAGAAGCTACCTTGATGATCAAGAATGAATCAAGATATCCAGATGTTGTAATAGATGAAAGGATATCCTTTATGAACACAGACACTCCATAGACATGGGTTGTTAGAAAGCAGGTAGAAGTCCAAAACCACTATTTGAGTCTTAAGGAAGGAGATGGCAAAAACAAATTATAGCTTGCTCTCATAGATGGCCAAAACTCTTAGATGCCTTAAAAATAAAGGAATTGTACTCCACTTAAAACCTTAAGGAGGCCATCCATAGAGTATACTTGTATATTGAACTTTTCAGAAATTAGAGGATACAATTATTGGGATTGATGTTTCAACACCCTATATTTTGGTTCCTAATTCTTGACTAGGAAGGAAATATTCTAGCTAATAGAGAGGCAGAGAAGAAAAGATGGGAACACATTGAGAATGCTAAAAAGTTTTTCATATTTTAAGGGTCAAGCTATCCTGAACCCCTAGACTTTAAAAAAAATTATGGTTTTAGAATGCAACCAAGGCTTGCTTGAGGTCGCGCAAGAGGCTAAGTAGGCAGAGTGATGAGGCCACCAATTTCTTACTTTTATAACCTCATCCATGCTTGGTATATGTATTTTTCCATGTAAATCCCATAACTATCCATCAATAATGCAAATGAATGAATGAAGTTATGATTTTGTATGTACATATATATATATATATATATATATATGTATGTATATGTTATGAATTATTGATGCTTTTTCTTTGATTGAATTACATTAGTGTGACTTTATCTAACAAGCATTTCAAGGGTCATGAAAGGCTATAGAATATTTCTAAGCCATAACTACTATAGGCTACCCATAACAACTATAAGTTTCACCTATAGGTTGCTTATAGCCACTACAAAATGCTTGTAGCAACTATAGGCTTCACCTATAGGTTGCCTGTAGGCACTAAAGAGTGCCTACAAAAAATATAGGCTTCACCTATAGATTACTCATAGCTTCTACAGAGTGCCTAAAATAATTTTAGGATTCACCTATAGGTTTTTCATAGCCATTATAGAATACCTGTATTAACTATAGGCTTCACCTACAAGTTATCATAGCAACTATGTAAAATAGAGCTATTGTTGAGGATATCTCAAAGACACATCTAGTTGTCTTGGGAATCGAATGGATGATTGGAAAGAATAATAGTTATTATATGGATTCCCTACATGAAAATAAATATTAGATGTGTTGCCAAAGATCAGAAAGACAAGGATAATGAGAAAAGGCAAAAATAAATAAAATAGTATGCCTTGTCTCTAACCTAGTCAAACCTAAAACAAGTAACTTTGATTACTAACCACTTGAAGGTTGACTAGGATAGTTTCTAAGTATTTGTATTTTTCCTAGTTTGGTGTTTTTGGTTAAGAGTTAATAAAATACCTTTTGTATTTAATGGTAAAACCTAGATCAGATTAGGAGTTAGTTAATTTGAATAGATAATAATAGAAGTATTGGAATTACAACATTGAAATCTAAATATTGTAACTTCCTATAGCAATGTTTAATTGCTACATAATTAAGTAATGAGGAGATTGATTTTGTGAGAAGTTTGTGAATTCTATCGAAGAAGGATTAGAACTTAGTTCTAAACAAGAAAGGACCCCCTCAGAAAGAGTTGTAGTGAAGATCATAACTCTCTTTAGCTTTAAGTGTGTTGTGTAAGTTGATTTCAATTAGTTTGATTATATAAATGTTATGCATGTGTGACTCATAAGTGTGAATTAATTCTATAGTTATATCATAGTAATTCCATATTATATCTATCTGGTGAATTCTACATAAATTCATTATACTACAAATAGAAAAGTAAAATGATTTATGAATCAATGATGCATATATAGTGTTGACATCCTTGAAAAGCGTACACACCCTAGGTTGATAATTAATGTTAATCAAACTTAAGAATCTAGTATTCACTAGGTAATTAGTTTGCACAACAATCAATATAGTATGTAATTAAAGCTCACATATCCAATATTGACATTAAATGGATAAAATTTATTGCACATGAATTGTTTGGCCCTAATTGCATACCAAGTTAAACCAAATATTTGATTTTTACATTCTAATGTACAATTAGGGCCAATGGATATATAATCAACATTATATGGACAATTTATTGAATTGTGCTTATTTGGCACTAATTACGTATTAGATTGAACCAAATAATCAATCAATTCAAAATGGTGTGCAATCAAGATCATTAAAGCTCATATTGACATTATATGGATACCATTACTTACATAAGGCTTGGTTGGATCTAATTGCATATCAAATTTAAACAAATTATTTATTGGTTCAATATGGTGCATAATTAGGACTAACTAATCCCAAATTGACATTAGATGGATGAAATTTCTTGCATGGGTATTGGTTGGCCCCAAATGTGTATCAAATTGAACCAAAACTACATGGAAGCGATATGGTGTGAAAATAGGTCCAACTAAGACCCAATTGACAATATATGGACACAATCACTTGCTTAGGGATTACTTGGCCCTATTTACATAGTAGATTGAACCAATTAATTCATTATGTCAATATGGTGCACAATCAACACCAACTTACCCTAGTGGAAGTTTGATGAACAAAATTTATTGCATGAGGCTTAGTTGACCCAAATTTTTTATTATATTAATTTAAATACTCAATAGGTTCAATATGATGTGTAGTCAAATCCAAACAAGTACCATTTGATATTAGATGGATGCTATAACTTGTGTGAGACTCAATTGGCCACAATCTCATATTAGATTGAATCAAATACTTGATTAGCTCAATCATTTATGTAATCAAGTCAGTTAATCTCTAATTTACATTATATTGAAATAATTTCCTAAAAGGATCCTAGTTATCCCCAATTATGTATTTGAAATACTTGGTAGCTTACTATGGTGTGAAGTTGGGTTAAACCTCATGCCAATTCATATTAGATTGTGTAATTGTTAAGGTACACTCTAATTGTTATGTTTTTGGAATTAATGTTTTAATTGATTTCAAAGGTAGCTAAATGTAATTAATGTCTTAGAGGTGATCATGTGAAGTTGCATGGTAAGTATTCATCATTGCTCAAGCATGGTCTAGTAGATTTTTGAGTTTTATATGAGGTATTTTCTCTATGTTGTGGTATGAAAAGCTTGTGAGAAGATGTGTGGAAGTATTTGAGCATGGTATAAAATATTTTTACCATGTGAATGAATCTTAGAATGCATTTACAATGGAAGGAAGGTCAAGTTTTGAGGTTAAGTCTTTGCATGAGAAACCTAGTATGAAGGCACTAGCTTGGTAGCTTATTGAAATGAATAGTATGAAACTTGAATAAATAAGGTTTGAAGCTTGTGAGCTTGGTATGATGTCATATAACATATTTATGAGGTTTTGAGATTAGTGAAAAAAATTTCTAAGTGTTTTCAAGATCCAAGTATAACTAGCAATTCATGGTCTAAATGTGCATAGAGACCCAATGTGGCCTAATGAAGGGTCAAGATGAATTTTTAATGTGTTAAGAACATATGATCATGGATTTAGGTGTAATAAATTTTTTAAATTGTTTTGACCAAGCTTGAGGTCCTGAGTTGAAAAAGGAAGCATGAAATTTGGTTTTAAGGTCTCTTGTGTATTGAAGGTTTCAAAACCCGAGAAAGAACTTATAATGTTCATTGGAACATGTGATCATTGCATGGGAAGATTATTATTTTATGATATATGAGTAAGGTTCTTATCTAACATCTCCAAATATTAGTTTGGAATTTTAGGGCCAATACTGTATGAACAATCACTAACACTAGAACTAGTCTAAAACCCTCTCAAAACCCTCACAGTTACCCAATTGGATAAATTTTTTTGATAATGGCCTAAAATTTATTTTTAATTATTTTTTTATGATTTTATGTTTTATATAACTCCTATATTTTTCTCCAAGTGGCAGTTGTGTGTCAATATAGTGAGTAAAAGCTATACAAAAATACTTATTTATGAAGAATTTGATGCTACAAGTAGGGTTGACCAAGTCAATATATGAAAGTAGATGGAGTTTGAATTTCAAGACTAATTTTTTATGTCCATGGTGTTTTTTGGAAAATATATATCCTATGTTTCAATCAATTTGGTCACTCAATTTAACCTATCGCTAGACTGGGCTAATGATGAAATAGTGAGAAAAATCAGTCATAGTGAGAATGTGTTCAGGGATGAATTTCAGGTGATTAGGAATGGATCCAATTATTTGGGGTATTTATTAAATACCTATACCTCATGTTACCTTGCTTTATAAATTTTTAATATGCTCACATATAGGCAATAAAGTGCTCTCAAGATGACATGTCTAAGTGAGTTGAGATAGTGAATTTATATGTTTTAAAGAATGATCTATATGTTACATATTTGTCATTTAACCTCTATATATTTGTGATTGGAGTTGAGATAAATATTTATAAGGATAATATAAATTCATTATATTTTCAATAAAGTGATCCTATAGATGTTGTAAGTCATGTTCACCATGACTGGTTTTTAAGGTAGAATGGCATCTCTGTGTATGTAAGTGAGAATGATAAGTTGAAGGATTTATGAACTTAGATAAAGAATAATATAAATATAATGTTGTGATTTATGACCTAAATTAACTATAAAATACTGATGGAAGGTTTTTATTTAATCTAAGATATTAAGATGTGGAAGCCAAAATGGCTTATCAGACTATGTAAGGACTATAAGATAGTGGCTTGAGAGATTGGTCTAGAAGACCAATGGTTATCACCAGAGTTTAAGATATAAAAATTATTTGATTTTGTGTGTGTGTGTGTGTGTGTGTGTGTGTGTGTGTGTGTGTGTGTGTGTGTGTGTGTGTGTGTCACATAGGAGATATTAATTTTCATTATATTTATTGGAATCACTCTTACAAGTGCTAAAGATAAACTTATATATGACTGTGTTGACAGGCTTGTTGGCAATCTGTGTAGTCATCTTGTAAAGATTATTTTGAGGTGTTTTGGACTAAGATGGATAATATAATGAATATTAATATATTATATAAGTATCAAATGCTCATTATAATTAATTTATATTCATAATAATTCCCTATTCAAGTTTGAAAATTCAAAAGTTTTTTATTGTGTTTTTGGAGCCTATATGCAGTTCTGAGTGAGCTTATGAAAGATGTTTATTTGAGGACCTATGCACTATTTGATGATTTAAAATGTACACAGTGATGTTTTTTAGGTAATCTATACTATATTAATGTAATTTTTTTAGTTTTTTATTTGATAAATTTGATTTAATGCTTTAATTTTATGGGACAAACTTTTCCTGTGTATAAAGGGCTAATGGTGAGTAAGCCTATTGGCATGGTTTAAGTGGTGAATTGGGTGTACAAGTGCTGTTGACCTAAATTTATATCATAATGGGTATATTTAATAATTTTTTCAAGTGTTTCATGTTTTTTTTAAACTAAAGGTGTTCCAAGTGACTCCAAATGTAACATGTGTTTAAAACTGACCTAAGTGCATTAGGTCTCCTTTAGGCCTAATAGAGGTGTTGGACCTTCAGGGGTATGACCGACCTATTAAGTTGTTTTATCATGTATGTAAATTGTTTTTGGGTATAATATATGGGTAATAAAATTATTTAAAGGTTATTGGCTGACCAATATGGGTGAGATCAAGTGTTGAGTATATAAGCAAAGCCTAAATGGCCTATTTAAGCTAGTTAGAAGAGTGTGGACATAAGCAAAGGAAAGAGATCTTGGAGGAGTATGAGTAGTTAATTGACACAAATAATAATATTAAATAAATCATTATAAAAATATAATATATCTTTTGTAGGTTTATGATAAGCTTAGTTGACCTGATGAGCCTAGAAGAGGCATGTTGAGCAAGAGAGCCTAGAAGAATGTTTGAAAGGGATAAATGGTTGAGGTGAGTTGAATGAGGTGAGATTACATAAATATATTAATTATAAGTGTGCTACAAGTTTATTATAGAGATTTTATTACAATATATATAATATATAAGTGTGTTCAACTAAGTGGTCACCATTAGGTGAGACAGCAACAAGTTGTTTTGAGGTGATTAAGTTTGCATTGGCTAGGTTGGTGCTTGGTCAAGAAGGATTTGGAGCTGCCTTGCAGGTTGGATATTTAAAAAGTGTCCTTTAATTGGTTGATTTGGTTCCAAGTAACTTATGGTATTTTAACCTCATTTAAATTTAGAGATTGTTAAAGGACTAGCTGAGTTGGTGCTTAACTAGTGAGGGCTTGGTGTTCTTTGTGGGGTTAATGCCTCACTAAATGGTGTTTCATTACTTATAATATAGTATTCCAAGTTGTGTGACAATGTTTTTTATACCCCATGAGGGTTTCATACATATATATGGTGTTCATGTGTTTATATCTTTCTTCTTGTCTATGTGATTGCTTCTCTATGCATTGCTTGTTTACTAGATTGGTTTGAAAGGTTAATGAATGAAGTATGGACTTGAATTAAATGTTTGCACACTAATCCACCCCACTCTCTCATTATTTTTGCTTCCAAAAATTGGTATAAAATTAGGTCCTTTGGAGGAGGCTTGATAGCCTACAAGTGATCCTAAGAAGCACAAAGTGTGATGAAGATAATGTTCATCTTATTTGCAGTGATGGTCTATCAAAGAATAATGGTACTAGTAGAGTTGTCTAGAGAGAATAAATATGTCAAGATGAGGCTTAATCAACACTTAAACCAAGTTTAGTTATGTTTTACTTTAGTAAATTAATCAAAGTTGAAATAATGTTAAAGGTACCATTTGGTAGCTTAGAAGGACTATGTAGAAGCTAAGTCAAAGATCAAACCTAGGATTAACAATCTAGGACTCTAAAGACAAGTTGAGTGAAAGGTATAAGTCAAGGAATCAAGGTGTCTTGTAGAATATTTCTTTAGGCATTATAAATAAGGTACATTTATCCTTGTATTTCCATGAAGATTCTATGATTTGATCATCAACCTAAAGGAGTTGAGTTGAGTATATGAAGCTATCATAGATGAGCAGAGGTTCTATTAAGAAACCTAAGTATGTTGTTAAGACCTTTTTGAGGTCTATTTGAGCCTTCATGATGTATAAAGGTATGACTATATATATCCTTAATTATATTTGTATGGTAGTTAATTATGTATACATTAAGTTATTAAGATCCAATAGAGTAGTTATTTTGAAACATGAGTGTACATGTTGATTGAAAGACCTAAGAAGATGATTATTTCCTATAAACAAGATCATATAGTGGACATGGTAAGTTTGAGTCTTATTAAAGGTATTTGAAGTATATAACCTGACTTGGAATGAATGATATTTTCAATATTTTATGGGAAAATGAGACAATGAAAATATAATGAATTGTATGAGGACCTTTATAGAGTTTGATGATGGTTTGACAAAGGTATGCCACAAAGATTGAGGTCTCATAAGACCTAACTGATAGTTTACTAGGTGGAAGTTATTTTGAGATGGTCTAAGCCATGATGGCTAGTGAAACATAAATAAAATAGACTATTGTATGAATAATATGTTGTTATGACATGTTTTTATACTAATAAGGTTGTTATTTGGAAGAATGTTATTATTTACAGACATGACTAGTGTGTATAGGTCTCTATAAGATCAAATTAAATATGGTTTTAAGAAGATGCTTTGTCAAAGTAAGTAATCCCTTCTTCAAAATGTTATCAGATATAAATCAAGAAGATTTATGTTCATATGTATATGGGCCAATGATGATTTGGCCAAACTTGAAAGGAGATAATGGTCTTAAGAGGAGATTTATGGCTTTGTGACTAAGAAGTTTTCTACTTCAATAGATATGAACCTAAGGTGTTGTCTAAAAAGTAAAGATGGTACTAGTAAAGTGAGAGTTGAAGATTGGTCTATAAGACTAATTATATCAAAGGTGTAGACTATTTTCTCATGTATTCCAAGGTATTTTTGGTGTTATAATTGTGAGATGATGATTTGTTTGTGCTAGGAAGAAGATCATAGTAGTTTTACACAGTGAATGGTTGACTCAATAGGTAGAGAGCACCAAGAAGGGTGTTATGATCTTGTCCAAGATATGATGTCTTGATTGACCATAAATAATATATATTGATGAAATATACCTATTGAAGAGTATGCTAAGATAAATAAATCATATTATTCCTATAGGAATAATGCTTATAAATTTGTATGTAGACCTAGTTGGTTGAGATGATCTGTTGAAGGTGCCATGAGTTAATTCAATCCCTAATGACTTGAGGAGTCTATTTGAAGGTAATAAAAAGAGTTATGTTTATTTTAACTAGTTGGTGTGTAGTTTTAGATGACATGATCTAGGTGGAACATGGATTTAGGGGGAGCTAACTCAGATGGTTTGAGAAGCTTGAAGAGAATAATGCATGGACAAAAGGGGAGCTTACTTTTCGAATGAAATGATTAGGTCCAAGTATCAATGGAATATGTGTAGATGAAATTTTTAATTAATGTAAAATGTGTAGAAATACTTGATGGGGAGACCATCTTGAAGATATGAGAATGATCTATTATGTTAGAGTGTTTGCCATTAATGACAAAGAGGGTGATTGTTGAGGTATGTTCTTATTGTTATGTTTGTGTCATTAATGTTTTCATTGATGTTAAAAATACATAAAGGTCATTTATGTCCCAGAGGTGATAATTTGAAGCTTCATGGTAATTATTCATGATGTCTTAAGCATGGTCTAGTAGATTCTTGATTTTTGTAGTAGATTCTTGAGTTATGTATGAGGCATTGGCTATATGTTATGGTATGAAAAGATTGACAAAATATGTGTGCAATTATTTTATCATGGTATAAATGAGGTTTATCATGTGAATGAATCTTATAATTCATCTATAGTGGTAGGAAGGTTAAGATTTGAGGCTTAGTCCTTGCATGAGAAACCTAGTATGAAGGCACAAGCTTGGTAGCTTATTGAGATGAGCAATATGAGACTTATGTGATGAAATTTAGAATATTTTGAGCTTGGTATTATTTAATATGAACTATTTGTGAGGTTTTTATATTATTAAAAAAGCTTTCTAAGTGTTCTCAAGATCCAAGTATAACTAGCATTTCAAGGTCTAAACATGCATAGAAACCTAATATGACCTAATGAAGGGTCAAGATGAGTTTTAAAGGTGTTTAAACACATATGATCATGTATTTATGTGTAATATGTTTTTTCAAGGGTGTTTACCAAGCCTTAGTCCTAAGTTTAAAAAATAAACATGAAAATTGGTTTTAAGGTCTCATGTGTATGTAAATTCAAGGTTTCCAAACCTAAAAAAGAACTTATGATGTTCATTGGCATGTGTGATCATTTCATGGAGAGATTATTATTATAGGAGAGATGGGTAAGGCTCTTGGATAAAATCTCTAAGCATTATTTTTTTATTTTATTGGTAATACTATATGAACAATCACTAACACCATAACTAGTCTAAAATCCTCTTAAAACCCTCACGGTGACTTGATTGGATAAACATTGTTGATAATGGAATAGAATAGATTGATAAATATTTTTTGATGAATGGATGTTTTATATAACTCCTCCAGGCATCTTCAGGTGGTAGCGGTGTGTTAGGACAATGAGTAAAAGCTACAAAAATTGCTTATTTTTGAAGAATTTGATGCTATAAGTAGGATTGACTAGGTCAATGCATGAAAGTGGATGGAGGTTAAAGTTAAAGACTCATTATTTATGTCCATTGTGTTTTTTATACAATATAAATCTTGTGTTTCAATCAATTTTGTCACTCAAGTTAACCTATCACTAAACTGGGCTAATGATGAAATGGTGAGAAAAAATAGTCAGAGTGAGAATGTGTTTAGGGATGAGTTTTAGGTGATTAGTAATAGATAAAATTGTTTGGGGTATTTTTTAAATAAATATACCTCATGTTACCTTGGTTTATAAATTTTTAATATGCTGACATACAGGCAATAAAGTGCTCCCAAGATGACTTGTCTGAGTGAGTTGAGATAGTGAAGGTGTATGTTTCAAAGAATGATCTATATGTTCCATATTTATCATTTGAACTATATATATTTGTGATTTGAGTAGAGATAAATATGTTTGAATATAATATAAATGAATTATATTTTCAATAAATTTATCCTACAAATGTTGGAAGTCATGTTCACCATGATCGATTTATAAGGCAAAATGGCAGTTGTGTGTATGTAAGTGAGAATGGTAAGTTGGACGATCTCTACACTTAGATAAAGAATAATATAAATATTATAGTGTGGTTTTTGACATAAATTAACTATAAAATCCTCATTTAATTTTTTTATTTAATCTAATATGTTAATAAGTGGAATCCAAAATGGCTTATCAGACTATGTAAGGACTGTGAGAGAGTGGCTTGAGAGATCGGTCTATAAGACCAATGGTTGTCACTAGAGTTTGAGATATACATTTTGGAGGATTATATACAGATAAAAAATTTATATTAATTTTCATTATATGTTTTTTAATAACTCTTACAATTTTTAAATACAAACTTTTACATGATTGTGTCGATAGGCTTGTTGGCAATCTGTGTAGTCATCTTACAAAGATGATTTTAAGGTGTTTTGAAATGAGTTGGAGAATAAAATGAATATTAATATATTATATAAGTCTCAAATGATAATTATAATTAGTTTATATTCATGATATTCCATGTTCAAGTGTCAAAATTCAAAATCTTTTGACTATATTTTTGGAGCCTGTATGCAATTCTGAGTGAGCTTATGAAAGATGTTTGTTTGAGGACCTATGCACTATTTTATGATGTCCAATGGACATTGTGATGTTTTTTAGGTCATTAATACTATATTAATGTAAAAAAAATAGTGGTATTTTTTATAAATTTTATTTAATGCTTCAATTTTATGAGATAAACTTTTCATGTGTATAAAGGGCTAATGGCGAGTAAGCCTATTAGCATGGTTCAAGTGGTGAATTGGATGTATAGGTGGTGTGTACCTAAATGGATGACATCATGAGTATATTTAATAATTTTTTTAATTTTTTCAATTTTTTTTTTGAGACTAAATGTGTTCTAAGTGACTTCAAGTGTAATGTGTGCTTAAGGCAGACCTAATTACATTAGGTCTCCTTTAGGCCTAATGGAGGTTTTGACCCTTAAGGGGTATGCCAGACCTATAGAGTGGTTTTATAATGTATTTAATTTTTTTTTTTGGTATAATAAAAGGTTAATAAAATTATTTAAAGGCTATTCACTGAACAATATGGGTGAGATTAAGTGTTGAGTATATAAGCAAGGCCTAATTAGCCTATTTGAGCTAGTTAGAAGAGTGTGGACATAAGCAAAGGAAAGAGATATTGGAGGAGTATAAGAAGGTAATTTATGAATATAATAATATTAAATAAATCATTATAAAAATCTAACATATCTTCTATAGGTAGATGATAAGGTCAGTTGACCTAATGAGCCTAAAGGAGGCATGTTGAGCAAGAGAACCTAGAAGGTTGTTTGAGAGAGATAAAAGGTTGAAGTGAGCTGAATGAGGTGAGAGAAAATTAGTATATTCATGATAATTTTGATAAAATTATATTATATAAAATTTATTTTATGATATATAAGATAGAAGAGATGAAGAAGAGGTCCCCATCAATTGAGAGAGTAACAAGGTGTTTTGAGGTGATTAAGCTTGCCTTGGCTAGGTCAGTGTTTGGTCAAGAGGGAGTTGGAGCTTCCTTGAATTTTTGAGATTAAATAAGTTTCCTTTAATTTTATATTTTTTTTATAAGTCACTTAGTGGGTTTTGTCCTCCTTGTAAGTTTGAGCTTGCTAAAGGACTAGTTGAGTTGGTACTCGACTAGTGAGGGGTTAGTACTTCTTGCAGGGTTAGTGCCTCACTAAATTTTGTTTAATTACTTATAGGATAGTATTAAAAGTTTTATTATAGTGTTTTTTATCCCCCATTAGTGTTTTTCACATAGCTATGGTGTTCATGTGTTGGTATCTTGCTTCTTGTCTATGTTATTGCTTCTCTATGCATTGCTTGTCTACTAGATTGGCTTGAAAGGTTAATGAATGAAGTATAGATTTGAATGAAATGTTTTCACATAGATTCACCCCCCTCTCAGTGGTTTTGATTCTAATATTAATTACTTTTCTAATCTTGGTTGTCCATAATTGCATACTGGATTGAACCAAATACTTGTTTTGATTAATATGGTGCACAATTGAGGCTATTGAATCCCAATTGACATTATATGGATGCAATTTTTTTCATGGGGTGAATTTGGACCCAATAATTTATAGTAATGAACTATATTCTCTATTGGTTTAATATGACACATAATTAGAGCTAACTGATCCCTAATTTTAATTATATGGAACCAATTACATGCATATATCTTAGTTGACCCCAACTACATATCATATTAAACCAAATACTTGATTGGTTAAATATGATGCACAATTGAGGCTAATAGAGCCCAAATTATCATTATATGGATGTAATTCATTTTATGGTAATATATTATTGACAATTTCATATTAGACTAAAACAAATATTTGATTGGTTCAACATTATGTGTAATTATGGCCAAAGAATTCCAATTGACATTAAGTATACAAAATTGCTTGTATATGGATGGAGTGGCTCAAATTTTATGTTAGGTTAAGACAAATACTTGATTGGTTAAATAAGGTGTACAATCGGGGCCAACATAACCCTAACTAACATTAGATATATGCAATTTCTTATGTAGGTCCTAGTTTTCCCCAATTATTTATTAAATTATGTAAAATAACTAAAAGTTCAATCTAATGCATAAGTAGGGAAACCCTAGCCCAAATTTACATTATATGGATGAAATTTCTTGCAAAGGGAACAATCAGATCCAATTATGTATCAAATTTAAACTGGTACTTGATTAGTTCATTATGGTTCACAATCAAGGCTAACTAAGCCCTAATGGACATTATATTGATGTAATTATTTGTGTAGGGCATGGTTAGCCCTAATCTCATATTAGAATTAAAAAAATACTTGATTGATTCAAGTTGATGACTAATTAGGGTAAAGTGTGTCTAAAATGAAACTAAATGGATGCATTCAATTACATGGGGCTCATTTGTCCCAAATTACATATCAGACTAAATAAAATAATGTCTTGGTTTAGTGTAATGTGTGATCTAGGTTGATAGAGCCCCAATTGACATTAAATGGATGTAGTTTCTTAGACAAGGCTTGGTTTTCCATAATTGTATATCAAATAAAATAAAATACTAAACTAGTTCAATATGGTGTGCAATATTATCCACACAAGCCACAAATAATATTAGATGGACATAAATTCTTTCAAAAGGCTCAATTGGCTCTAATTACATATAAATTTGAATAAAATACCATTTTGGTTAAATATGGTGTGTAATCAAGGTAAACCATGCCAAAATTTATGTTAGATGGACATAATTGCTTACACAAGGCTTGGTTGTCCCTAATTTCATATCAAATTGAAATAAAATTTTGATTTGCTCAATATGGTTTGAAATTAGGGACAACAAAGCCCTGACTTACATTAGATGGATGCAATTGATTACAAGAGTCCTAGTCAATCCAATTGAAATTATCAGGATAAAATTACATGCATAATGTTTTTTTAGTTTTTTACCCTATTTTGGATTAATGATGGCCCTAAACAAGATATAAACTATGTGTAATAATTTAGATAATAATGTATACAATGAAGCATATATCTGAATGTTAAATGATGAAAATAATTTGACAATTGCACTTGATAAATATGAAAAATTATAAATATGATAAAATACTTAACATTATTCTATTCTATGTAGGGTTGAGATTGAGTTCAAGCAACAAAGCAGGTAAGAAGATAGATTGTGAGTCATTCATATCAAAATCAAGTGTTATTGGGCTTATTGTGATATTGTTTTTAGGTTTAGGTTACTACCATTAGATGCTATGTTCTAAGTCTAATAGTTTTATATATTTAATTCTTTCTATTTTTATTTGTTATAGACTAGTGTGGATACTTTTTTTGTGTCTATCTATAAAATACTAAATTTTAAATGTGCACATAATACCCATAAATTTGTCCGATTCACTTGAAACCCTTGGGTCAGTTTCAATACTAAGTTACATCTTGTAAAATGAGAAGAAATATGGGTTGATCTAACCTCAACCACTCCCCATTTAATGGGTGATCACTACCTACATAACCAATACATTTAATATGAGATTCAAACCACATGTATTTATTCCCATTAGTTGTAGGAGTGAATGTTGCAGAGGTTATCACAAAAATTTATCTAGTTAGATAGAAACATAAAACAAACATTTTCCTTTACCTCTACCTATACCCACCTATCTCTGATTTCATTCATTTGTCTACCTTCCTGGTATATCTTATTATTTGATATCTATCCTTATTGAATGTCCACTTGTTTCAATCTCCTCTTATTATCTATTTTTACTATTCACCCCTTCAATACTATCACACTAGTAACCTTTACTTATCTAACCACAACTTGTACATGCTTGCACTAATAGAAAATTAGCTCTCATAAAAGGTTCAGAGCTTCACTTGTTAATTTAAGGTGATTATGATATCTATCACTCTCATGATTGTCTCATAAAACTCATCATTCCATCCATTAAACTCCTTGACCACTTTTTACACCAAATATCTCTCCTTATCTTGGTTAGGGCTCTCTACTAGCCTTTTTTTAGGCTTTTCTACTTGGTACAGACAAATACCATTTCACATTGGGAAACTATAGACATTTTTATATTAAATTTATGGTCTTCTTGCACTTTACAATTATTCTTGACTTCATTCAACTTCTTGATCTCTTTTTTAACACCGTTGAGATCTTGAATTAGGCCTATTAGGTCTTTTCTTCCTTATTTAGCACACATTCAATTATTTCCATACATAGGAGTACTTACAAATAATTAAAAATAAAAAATATCTATATTGACCTCATATCACACCTATTTACCAATTTTTTTGAGATTTGGATGGTTTAAATTCTTAAAAATCTAATTTCTTGTTGGAAACCCTAGAATAAGGTCTGTGTAAGTCTGTACAACCCAAAAAGGGATATAATGATTTTATAAGAATTTGAATTAATTTCAAGGGAATATTAATATTGGGATAGGTATAATTTACCATCCTCCACCTTATACAATTTCCAAGCAATCCTCTAATCACATCTATAAAACATTTTTAACAAGTTATATGTTTGACTATGTAATCCTTAAAAACTGTCTACATCTGAGAGGAGATAGAATGACACTATAAGTTTCTTGGAAAGTCACAAACCTATATGAAGTATTATTATAACCTATATAAACCTATTTTTAAATTCTTATCTACACTATGAAAACTTTGTTCTGTTATGTCTCTTTGTGCATAGTTTGACCGTGCAGGGATTCTTATTAGTCTACAGGACTTTCCTGAGTGTTTCATTCATATGTTTGAAAATAAATTAATGTAATGCAATAAATTCAAAAACATTATTAAAATAACCTATAAATATATACATTTAAATTTCAATTCAATTCATGTATAATTCTTCCCTCCAAAACATAGGCAACCTCTCAGTCTTAAAAAAAGCACAATTTGTAAACATAGAATAGATAGTTCTATAACTTGTACATACAAAATACTTTTAAATAAATAATCAAATACTTATAATCACCATCAAAAATTCATTTTAAAATTACCAATTTATTTATACCACTAGATTTTGCTCTTGTTACATTGTTCATCACTAATCATGCTTTTATAGTTAGTTATCATTGCACATATGCAAGAAAATGCAAGGTATTTTTGATTTCTTGTCTACAAATGATCAAGAATTATATTTATTCACTTATTTTGGGTTATTTAAATTCATCCTTAAATTACAACCCCTCATCTCTTCTCTGACCCTTTCAAAATACATTTACAAGTTATTTTTATTGTCATAAACTACTCTAACTAGTTTGTAACTTCCTCTTGTATGTTGAGGAAGTACTAACTACCTTAAACTTATAATAAGTAAAAAATAACCCTAAACACCCTTTAAGACCCCTAAGACACAATGTCATAACATCTTGACCTTTCACAACATAAAAACACTTGAGAAATAATACAAGATTTTTTTTAATATTTGAATTGACCATTTTGGTGGGAAAATGCCTAAGTGGGTCAAATTCAAATTTGATAAAGTAATAACACCTATGATTAACTCCTACCAACCTAAAAAGACCTTAAAAACTTTCTAATGACTCAAAACATGAGAAATATAGCAATATGTATAATGGGTAGTGATGTTCCTACATGAGTGAAATAATGATCATTCAATGTATGCAACCTATGATCTATATTTTTACAGTTGGAAAATGACAAATTTGGATTTTCTTTGAGATTTATTTAGTCTTTTATAAGACCTGATATTGTGATTGATTGTTAAATTTGAAACAATAGGGTAACCCATTTGAATTTGTAGTAGTGTATAGGTGTGTCTCTTATCAATGTTAGATAATCAAATAATCTTAGGCCTATTTTATAATTATTTGAGACTATTTGGGTAATTTCTCATTTAATTGACACACTAGAAAAATGATTTGACCCATATGAATGTTTTTAATTTCAAATTTAACCATTATTTGACATAAGACAAACCTGTCAAATTTGGATAATATTATCTAACTTTTAAAATTCTATTTAGGATATTAGAATACTAATTATATGATCTAGAGATGTATGAGTATGATATTTATTTTACTAGTTTTTCACATACGATAGGTATTCCTATAGGTGACTAATAATAAATTGGAAGGAATGGATCCATAAATAACATGTGGATGTGAGAGAATGGTAAATGAGAGTCATATATGTACACAAGATTCATGTAGGGTGAAATTAGCTCAAAATTGACATATCCAAGTGTATAATACCAAATTTTAGTGTCTATAGTTAGCTCTAATTACATATTTGATTGAACCAAATTCTTGATCAGTTAAATATCATGTATAATTGGAGCTACTAGAGCCCCAATTGATAATAAATGGAATAAATTTATTACACAGGGATACATTATCTCTAATTGTGTATAATATTCAACCAAATACTTGATTGGTTCAATACAATTCATAATAAAGGATAACCAAACCCTAATTAACATTAATTGGATGTAATTTCTTGTACACATCTTGGTTCACCCTAATTGCATATCATATTAAACCAAATACTTGATTGGTTACATATGTTGTGAAATATAGGTTAACCAAACCCAAATGGACATTACATGGATGTAATTACTTATAAGGGGATCAATTGGAATTAATTTCATATCATATTGAACCAAATACTTGATTATTTCAATAAATTGTACAATCTATCTAAATAAAACCCCAATTGACATTAGATGGACACATTTTTTGTAAATGGGCTTAGTTGACCTTAATTGAATATAAAATTAAACCAAATAGTTGATTTTTTCAATATGATGTGCAATCAAGGCATAAAAATCCCTTATTGACATTATAAAGACATAATTTTTTGCACAGGGTTCACTTTTCGCTAATTGCACATTAAATTAAAACAAAAAAATTGTTTATTAAATTTGGTGTACTATCAATGTTAACCATGCCCTAATTTACATTATATGGATGAAATTACTTGCATAGGGCTCAATAATCCCCAATTTCCTAACATATTTAACCAAATACTTGATTAGTTCAATATGGTGTGTAATATTTGGTAAACAAGCCTTAATTGACATTAGAGGGGTGCAACTTCTTGCATGG
Source organism: Torreya grandis (assembly GCA_037957365.1). Taxonomy (NCBI): domain Eukaryota; kingdom Viridiplantae; phylum Streptophyta; class Pinopsida; order Cupressales; family Taxaceae; genus Torreya; species Torreya grandis. Next base: position 1,707,686 of record JARHVA010003457.1, on the reverse strand, counting down.
GCCTTAGCTGGACCCATTTGTGTATCCTATTGAATCACATACTTAGTATACTCAATACAGTTTTAATCTAAGACAAATCATGCCCAAATTGACATTAAATGGATGTAATTGATTTCACAAGGCTTAATTAACCTTAATTACATATTAGATTAAACCAAATTTTTAATTGGTTTAATATGGTGCATAATTGGGGCCATTCGAGCTTCAATTGACATTGTATGGATGCAATTTATAAAAATAGGATAATTGATCTAATTTTATATTAGATTGATCAAAATAATTAATTGGTATAATTTGGTGTACAATCAATACCAATTGATCCTTAATTTACACTATATGGATGTAATTACTTACATGAGGCTTGGTTAGACCCAATTTCATATAAGATTGAACTAAATAATCAATTGGTTTAATATGGTGCACAATCTAGTCCAAATAATCCCTAATTGACATTATATGGACACAATTTCTTGAACAAGGATCAGTCTACCCAAATTGCTTATAAAATTGAACAAATTTATTTTCCAAATGAGCTCTAATTGATAGCTGATGGATGCAAATTTTTTCCTGAGTTTTGGTTGACCCCAATTGTATATACTATTAAACCAAATACTCAATTTAATATGTTGTGCAATAAGTGAAAACCATGCCCCATATGAAATTAGATGGATATAATTTATTTTATTTGGCTTGGTTAGCCTCGATTACATATTAGATTAAACCAAAGTTTTAATTGTTTCAATAGTATGTGTAATGGGGGCCAACAAAGCCCCAATTGACATTAGATGGATGTAATTAATTACATGTGGCTTGTTTGGCCCCAATTGTGTATAATATTTAACTAAATATTTATTGTTTCAACGTATAAGATTTAATCTAATACATTATTGGTTTAATATGGTGTGTAATCAAGGCCAACCAAGGCCTAATTAATATTATATAGAATTAATTGATTGTTATAGATAATAAAATATGATTTATGTAATACTTTAATCTTGTATACTTAGAAAATACCTATTATGGTTGCACTTTTTAGTTTTATACCTTCATACTACCAAAAGTCTCGTGTTCACTATCTCTTTTTTCCTAATTGTTTATCTCTTAGTCTAACCATTATTATTTTATGATCAAGCCTTCTATAATGTGTGGAAATATATAAAATTGATCATTATCCTTCACTACTATTTTTTTACCTATACCTATTTTATAATTATTTGCACACTTGCATCCCATGTGGACACATGCATTGACATAAGTGTCAATTTTCCTACAAAGTGTATAATGCCCAAAATTCATCAAATTTTCAAAATAAATGTATCCAAAAGTTTAGACTTAGTGATTTAATGTGATATGTTTCCAAAATGTATTGGTATATATAAGAGCAACCCTCATTTCATTCGTCACCTAGAAATCACATAAAACTCATAAGGTAATAGACAAAGAAGAACTAAATCAAGCATTAAAGTGAGAAAATCTATCCTAATTGTCCATATTTCCATATCATTCATAAAATTAGTCTTTAGACAAGTTTGAATAATTTAAAAATTATTCCATGAGCCATATTATCCATGTTTAAGCTAGGTCACTAGATTTATTTGATTATCACACATTGCGCCCTTGTGCACACACAAGCCAACATGTAAGGAAGAACTACATAAGTTTAAGGCCCTATTTAAAGTATTAGATTTGTAGTCAAATCCCATTAACAAGGGGTCTTTGGGTTCAACTCTACATTGTGTGCCCACTAACCCATTTTTACCATAGTCACTCCAAAGGTGAAGAGTTATGGTTTGATAATTTGACAAAGAGAGACAACCTGTGTGCATGATATGAAGACATCAGATGAAAGGTGATAGAAAACCTAGAATGCTCTAGTTGGTCACATCTATATCCAATCAATATTTCATATAGGAAACCTTTATAAGGGTTAAACATCTATGTTGGCACAACTATCTATATCTAATGCAAGTATCCAAGGCCATAGAAAGGATACTCCTAAAACTTGATGACTATTCTAGGATCATCTTCTAGTACACATTTATCTTGTTCCTACCTAGATCTGCATTCACAGAGTAAACCATCTAAGTATAATTTGTCTCTAATTTATTACAATATGTATATCAATAGTTTAAATTTACTATTTTTATCAATCGTAGTTATATAAATTTATAATACTGTTTGTTTAAGTTTTATATTAATTTTCTACTTATTAGATTAGTTCACCACCATTGTGTGTTTTTTGTGATGATGAGCCTAAGTGGTGGATAAAAACATTACAACGAAATGAACTAGATCACATAAACTCCATTTAGTGATGCTAAACTTATAATATCAACCCTAGATACCCACTTATTTAAAGTTAGGGTTAAATATTTGGTGACCTCACCTTGTGTCTCTTTATGCAAATTCTAGCTTTCCCTAAGATATTTAGCCTCATGAGGCTTTTCATTATTTTTTTTCCATAACTCTTTAATTATGTATATGCAACCTAGGTGTATCACTATATTAGGTGGTTTTTCTATTATTTCCTCTTGTCCAACCTAAGATGGCTTAAACACATGAAGTATCAAACCCTGTGCCTAATACAAGTGCCAATGATGAAAATGAAAAAAAATATAAAGTGGTTAGATCATATATGAATATTATGATAACGAGAAAAATGCATCTAATGAAAATAATGAACATGATCACATATATCAAGAGAAAGTGCAAGAAATTTCTCTATTTCGAGAGCATATCTATCAAAACCCTCAAGATATTGATGAGATCCTAAAAATCATGTATGGACAACTAGATTCATCTATTGATCATGCTATTAGAGATATGGGACATCCCCATTTTCATGTGTCCCTCCCCTTGAGTACATTATCACTTCATACATCTAATGGGGGAAAATTTTATGTATTTACACCATTGTTCCCTGACATAAATTATATTATTTATACATCCTTAACAATAAACATTAGCACTTCAACCTAATTATCAGTTTCAATACCTATATCAACTCAGACCATGCATACACCTCCTTTGGTGGCTTCTCAAACTTCTAATCTTAGCAATTAAAATGTGTAATATCTTGTCCAAACTATATAACTTTTTCAAGCTAAGGTTATTAATATTGAGAAAAATTATATGAAGTTACTATTGGCACTTTGAGTTTTACTCTTTAAGGATGTGTTTCAAGTCTCTTCACCTGAATGACACAATGGAAAAACTCATCAGCTATGGGTGACCTAAATGGTGGTGTGAATATCTAGATAGGGTTGGATCCCTTGATGTTACACCTAAGACTAACACTACACCTACTCAACTATAAGGGAAAGGGAGAGATAGAAACTTAACATGAAAGCAAAAGAGGTGATTCACCAAATGTGTTGACCAATACCACTCATTTTTAGGTGCAAAAATAAATAATATAACTTAATTAACTCTATAAAACTCCTAATATGATCTTATTGCATCAATTTTTTGTAGAGGGGATAGATATTTAATGAAAAACTAGGAAGGAGGAAATGTCTCCACCAATAGTCAATGCATGAATCAAATATGACAGTAACTACAACCTATAAGAGTGACTTTAAACTACATAGAGGTGAGAGTAGTTACAACCTCAAAGAATAATGAGAAAATAGTTATAGATTCCCATTCTACATGTATTGGATTTGTTTGACGATGGCTTCATGAAAGGTAGTGTAGGAGTTTTTTGACCTTCTATGACTCATGATGTATTCTTGAAACGGAGTTCCCTTCTCGATATAGGAGTTACAAGTTAACACTTGCCTCCATTTGGTATTAACTAGCCCATGTTCTCATTCAAGGAAAATAATAAGCATGCTCAGTCATAAATGGTAGTTACAAACTACATTTAATCCTCATTCATTTCCCACTCATAGCCTCCTATGCCACACTTGGCTTCTATTTCCCATTAAATGCGTATTTTATGTATGGATAATGAGACTTGTGTTTTGGATTTCTCCACCACCATCATTTATATAATAATAATTCCCAAACCTATTAGATCTTCTTGAATGCTATTAAGCCAATTAGGCAAGATATTTTTGTGATGGGTGGACACCTATCACCTTTGATCTACTACATTCTTTTGAGGACACATGGAAATTGTCAGGGGTTTTTCTCTTCATTTACTTCACGCAGTTATGGGTCTTAAGAACTTTTATTGTATTCATGTTTTAAAAACCTCCAACTCATATTTTTCACATATTTATTTCATGAAAATTATCACTAAGCTTCATCTAGTCTTCCCATGTTTTGTTTGGGCCTTTGTATTTTTTACTTTGCCTACAACTTTCATGTAAAATTTTGACACAATCTTCACAAAAAGCGAGCTTCTTTTTCTTCACAAATTATGTTGTCATGTATTTTGTGGCATATTTTGTTGAAATAATTATTCTAAAGACCTAAACCTTTGTATAAAATATCACTATAATAATTTATTTAAAGACCTAAAGCCTTGAAAGAAATTATCATCATAATAATTATTCCAAAGACCTAAAGCCTTCATTAAAATTTTCATTTCAAAATTTTGACTAATTATGACACAATTTTATTGAAGATTAAATTTCTTAGACAAATATTGAAAAGTCTTTGGGCTTTGTGTAGACTCTCTTTTTCACAAAATATTAAACTCGTTTTGACAAGAAATGTAAAGACCAGTTCCTTGCTAAAAAGTGGGAAGGCCAATTTTGAAAACATAATATGTCTTTAGCCTTTTCACTAAACTTTGAGAAGCCTATAGGTGATCTTAAATCCCTAAAATAAATCATCTTCATAGTATAAAACCTATCCAAAATCCAACATCATACAGATCTACCATATTTTATTTGTACTTGAAGACTACCTAGAGGATCTACAAACACAACCTGTAGAAATTGTGTTCACCCTTCTCATGCTCCAAATTGAAACTTGAGCACACTTCTATGTCTACAACCTAGATACCATGAATATTATTTTAGGGGATTTTATCTATCCATTTCTACAAAAAATGCACCCCTATTTTTATATAGGTACCCAAGGCCTCTTGGTGGATGAAATAGCCAATAATTTGGCAACTTCTCATGGGTGTTTTCATGTCTAAACACCTATACTAGTTGCCTTGATGAATTCATTGGGTAAATTGTCTTGCAATCAATCAATAGACTCATTCTGAAGATGAAAACCTAATTGTAACATATTGATCCAACATCAAATGCACTAAAAAGACTAATTATTTCCCTCAAACACACACATAATAGAGAAACAAAGGACAACAATAACCTGTGCTAAAGCACTTAGGGAAAGAGAAAAATAACTAGACCTACCCAAAGGAAATGTGCATCAACACTTAGGTAAATCAAAGACAATTGACCTACTATGTAAAAAAATTAAACACACATATATCCCACTTGGATCAAATTAAAAACCTCTTATAACTTTTCCATTACGTGCATAACATGACATTATATAATGATTGCTCCTTAGGTGGTTGATGCAAGTTATTGGATTTAGGAGAGATGCCTTTAGTGATAAACACCCACTTGAACCAATCTTAATCAAATTATGGATCACCAAATTGGGATGTGATTGGTTCATCTAGGCTAGAGATGCCCTTCAATTTAAATGAGCCTTTTGGTGACTCTTCTACACCTAGTTGTGTGATATAAACTACATGAGCTTCTTATAATTTTAATGACTCACTTGAAATAATTGGGAGATATAACAATTTAATGAACCACCTAGTTATGTGTGTATGTTCATTGAGGTACTCATGTTGGATGTAAATATGTCAATTTGAGACCAAAACATGCTTGTATTGTCTTCTAGGAATATACAAGTGTCTACAGGCTCATCAAGGAGTTGATAGCCAACATTAAAAATATCAAAAAAATCAATATCAACTAATCCTAACACTTGGGAATTAAGACTTAATGGGCTTCCCCTTTATTTATTTTTTGATTTGTTTGCCAAAGTTGCACTCCATAGTCTTAGTCAGACTATAGTCCCCTTGAAGAGGAACATAGCCTACTTCCAATACTCCAAACAAATCTTGTGACCCCATGTTTCTTGTTTGTTACTGTACACTGATATTGAGTTGATTAGGGTCTTCTTATTGAAGCACATGCTAATTTTTTATGTTTTTCTCATCTTCAAAGTCTTCCCCCATCACATAAAATGGAAGCTTATCAAATAAGTTGATAGTCCCAACCTCTCTCTCCTTAAACTCTTCCCTTGGGGTAGAAGGAAATGCACTTCTTTTTAAATGGAGAAAGAGACTTCCCTAAGCATGTTATAAGTTTAAAAACAATATTCATGAGTTTAATTTAACCCCTCACATTTAAAAAAAAATCCTCCTTATTGAGATCAAATCCATGCTAACCAAGCTGATCTTTTTCCTCTTTCATGTTGAATGGAAGCTCATTTGTCCAATAGAGGTCTTGTTCATGCCCATAAATTCACTTTTTTATTAGAAATAATTAACTTATACTCATCAATAATATATTATTCCTCTCCATCCTTGTCTATTTTATCACTATTTTGCTGCCCTAGTTGATCATACTCATATTCTTCTTGTAATAGGTTTGATCTTTTTGGTTTAGTGGCACAAAGAAGGTTGTCAATAATTATTTCCTCATCTTTACTTGAAATATCTTAATCTTCACCTAAATGGTCTTTATTTTCTCTCCATATAATGTGTCCTCCTTTGAAAATGGAGATGTTGGGAGGAAGAGAGGGTCCAACTGATGAAGTAGGATGAACATGCTAATTTTTATGCTAAATATGAGGCATTATGGTATGATCACACTCATGAATTGTATTTGGGGTTTAATAAGCACTCTTAAAACTTTTAATTTTTATTGGCTTAGCTTATAAGACCTTTTCCTCTTTTGAATTTGATTTGGTATGATAAGAGTGTCTTTAATAAGGTTTGCCATCCTGAAAACAAGATGTTTGGTCCAAGAAAGCTACCATGATTGGTAAGTTTAAGGCTCATGAGGAAGAATAGGATTTTGAGAGGGTTATTCCTAAGGGATAATAGGTTGAGTTTACATATGAATAGGTTCTTTAAAATAATGGAGACTTCTAAAACTTTGGAATTTAAATCAAGGAGACTTACTTGTAAGTTCATAAACTTTCCCCTACTTGAAGCTTGGGATCTTAAATGTGGGAGAATCCTTTTGAGTGGGTTGAGCTTGAGCTATGGTGGGAGAATATTGTCTAAAAATTTGAATATATTAGGTTGACTTAGGTTCAAACTTTTGTATTTTCATATGCATTTGATGCATTTACTCCTCTTTGGCTACAATTTGCCTAGCCAAACACTCCTCATAATGTCTTCCTTGTTTGATCACCTTTTTTTGATGGAGATAATATTTATAAGAAATATATTCCTACTACCTACTATACTCCTACTCTCTTTCAATCTCCCTCAATTTTCTCTAAAAATATAGACACATATCTCTAAGACTTTCTTGGGGCTGATTAGGAGGGTCATTATATTGATTGGGAACAACATATCCTTCAAAAGGATGATCATAAGCATGAGAAGGTTTCCAAAAATGTTGAGCATGGGTGGAAGGGAGATAAACATTTTGAAAATTAGAATATATTTCTAAGAAATATTTATTTGGGATAAAACTAGATGAATTTTTTAGTCTGATATGGAAGACAAGAAGGCATAATAATAACATTTCATGAAATGGGGTGTAAAAAGACATATTTAAGCACTCAGACTTCTAAAAATAGTATATTTGATACTTTTATTCACCATGGTGTTTTATAAATTTCCTTGAATGGTAATATGCACTAAATAACACACCAAAAATCTTCAATGGATGATGTAAGGATCATCAAATGATCTCATCAAGCATGCCAAAAAAATTATCACTTTGAATCACACCCTTTGAGGAGGTGTTTCAATTTTCCTCACCCAAATAACATAATGGAAAAATTCATAGGTTTTCAATGACCTAAATGGTGGAGTGAATATCTATATAGGGTTAGTCCCCTTGATGCTGCAACTAAGACCAACACTACACCTACTCAACTACAAGGAAAAGGGAGAGAGAGAAACCTAACATGAAAGTAAAAGAGGTGATGCACCAAATTTCTTGACCAATACCACTCATTTTTAGGCTCAAAAATGAACAATAGAACTAAATTAACACTACATAACTCCTAATATGATCCTCTTGCATTATTTTTTTGTAGAGGGGTTAGGGATTTAATGCACAACTAGGAGGGAGGAATGATATCCACTAATAATCAATGTATGGATTCAATATGGCACTAACTAAAACCTACAAGAGTGAATTTAAATGCATATAAGTGATAAAATACAATAGTAAACAAGGATAACTAAATCATAACATGATAAGATCAACCATTCATGAATACACACTAAACACAGTCATAGAAGAAGGTAAAAATCAGTCATCTATTTATTCAAAAGGCTTACAAAAGGAGTAGGGATTCACCATACTCATTTGGAAGATCCTTTCAAATTCACCTATGAGAATACATATAGGATAATATAGAGGATAAAGAGAATGAGGATGTGGAGGAGTTAATGATGGTTTTCATCTAATCATGAGTGTAGTTACAACCTCAAATAATAATGAGAAAATAGTCTTAGATTCCCTTTCTACATGTGTTGGATTTGCTTGATTTTATGGCTTCATGAAAGGTAGCATAGGAGTTTCTTAGACTTCCATGGCACATCCTATCTTCTTGAAATGGATCTCCCTTATCTATATAGGAGATACAAGTTGACACTTGCCTCCATATGGTATTTACTATCCCATGTTATCATTATAGGCAAGAAATAGGCATGATCAATCATGAATTGGTAGTTACAAAACACATTTAGTCATCATTCATTTCCCACTCACAACCTCATATTCCATACTTGGATTCTATTGACCATTGAATGTGTATTTCATGCATGGAGAATGAGACTTGTGGCCTAGATTTCTCCACCACCATATTCTCTACCATAATAAATCCTAAACCTATTAGATCTTCTTCAATGTTGATGAGCTAGTCAAGTAGGACATTTTCATGATGGGTGGATTCCTATCAACTTTTATCTACTACACTATCTTGAGGACATATTGTAGTTGCTAAAGGTTTTTGTCTTTGCACACTTCACTCAGATATGGGTCTTTATAACTTCTATTATCTTTGTGCTTCATAAAACCTTTAATTGATATTTTTTACATAGTACCTTCACAAAAATTGTCACTGAGCTTCATATAATATTTACAAGTTTTTTTAGGACTTTGCTTTTCATAACTTTTGTTTACAACTTTCACACAAAAAATTGATGTAATTTTCGCAAAAGCAAGCTTCTTCTTCTTCATGACTTTTCTTGTCATGTATTTTGTGGTAGATTTTGTTGGAACAATTATTCCAAAAACCTAAATATTCATATAAATTATCATCGTAGCAATTATTTTAAATAACTAAAGCCTAAATATAAATTATCACTGTAATAATTGTTTTGAATACCTAAATCCTTTGTAAAAAATATCATTGTAAAAGTTTTGACTAGTCACAACACACTTTTTCTAAAGAGTAAAATGTTTAGATAAAACTTACAAAGTATTTAGGATTTTTTTAGACTATCCTTCACACAAAATATATGACTCATATTTTGACAAGAAATGTGAGTATCACTTCCTTACCAAAATGTTTGAAGGCCAACTTTGAAAACATACTAAGTATTTAGCCTTTTCATTGAACTTTGAGAAGCCTACATATGACTTTGAATCCCTGAATTGAATCATCTTCATAATCTAAAATCTATCCAAAAAATAATTAAATACAAATCTACCATATTTTATTTATGATTTAATAATGCCTAGATTCTATGTAAACATAACTTATAGAAACCATGTTCACCTTTCTCTTGTTCCAAATTTAAACTTGGGCACACTTCTATGCCTACAACCTAGACACCATGAAGATGCTTATAGGTTATTTTATATATCTAGTTCTACAAAAAATATACCCCTCTTTGTATATAGGTGACCTAGGCCTGTTGGCATCTAAAATATCCAACAATCACCTTATGATATTGATTCATAAGTGGTGATATATAACCCTCTTGCACCTGATATATATTAGCATCCCTTGCCAAATAGTTTTATTGCAACTAAGCTCACATTTTATGATGGAAAGGGTGATCCTAAATAAAATCTCCAATATTTATATTAATCATTCCTTTATTATGCCTCCAATGATATAATTTTGACTAAACTATTTCTAAGGAGCCTCAAGGACTATGCTCTAAGGTGATTCTATGATTTACCAATCCAATCATTAAAATCATTAAAACCTCTTATAGATCAATTTTTGTCACATTTCTCTATTAATATTATATAAAATTTATTATATGCCCAAATTTTAAAGATCAAACAAGGAACCAATGAACCTATCAATTAATATGTCTTGAGTTGTAATACAATGTTGGCTAAAATGACAAATCAAATGGAAAACAAATAGATTCAAGACATCTTTAGGCAAAGTTTGCTTGCCCCATTACATGAGTCCATTGATTTTAAAAATTTAAAATATTTTGAAGACTTATGCCATATTTTTTTAGATCGTGAAATGAAATTTATTTCATTGAACAAGCTTAAGTATGTATCAAACACATTGACTCCATCCAATACCAAGTTTCATATCAAACCAAGCTACAAATTAAAACCTATATAACCTAAGAAGAAATAAATAGAACTATTAATGGAGTGTCACAAAAATCTAATAAAATTATCTTATCTAATGCACCAAGGAGATAATTTACATGGTTACCTAAGTCTCCAAATTCACTACTTAAGAATCTTGTAGATTGTCATCTTATATCTCTCCCTCCTCCCATAGAGATTGATATGAGTAGAACTCTACCTCATGGGTATGATGACAATTATTATTGTGACTATCTTTAGAGCCTTTGGAATTATACTAACTAATGTTATACCTTGAAGAATAAGATCCAAGACCTTCTCAATAAACAACAACTTACATTTGATTATCATCAAAAGTATTTCGGGTCATAACCTGGTAATCATCAGAACTAAATTATGTTTAGTGATCCATTATAAGATCATTCTCAAAATAATATGGAAGTCAAAATGGCATATAATTCCATCCTCCTATATTACATTATAATAACCCATTATATGTGATTTTTATACATATACACAACATATACATCCTATGGTTTAGATACCCTCTATCACTTTCAATGATAGTGAGATTTTAGGTGATGTCTCAGATCTCCCTTCATTAATTATTTGATAATACCTTGATCACTAGCCTATTCATAGTGTTATTATTGATAATGATGACAGTGAGAATTTTTTCACCATGACATTACTTTTACATTTTTTATATACACATGATAAGTTGTACCGTTCAACCAAAAATGGATAAAGCATTTGATACAACTCACACTATGTTCTTGGTGAGATTGACTTACCTTTATAGGTTGGCCCACCACATGTGATTGCTACCTTCTTAGTTATACCATACACATGAGTATTTGATATGTTATTGGGATGACCTTAGATATATAAACTTCATGCAATACCTTCCACAATACATGGGTGTATTAAATACATTCATACCAAAAGGTTAGTAACAGTTCTTGGAATTCCATATGAACATCCACTTGAACAAGAGAATTTTATTCCAAGACAACTAATTATAAAACATATTAATTTTAATCCTATGTTAAAGGGTAAGTAACAACAAATCCCATTTACTAAGAGCCACACTCAATACTATTACATTAGAGATACATAATGGATTCCATAGAATCCTCAACTACAATTACACAACATACTAGGTTATCCAAAAAAACTAAACATGTTACCATTATTACTACTTCTAATAAAATAAATATCACAAAATTATGGGTTCCATGAACTCATACTTCTATTACCTCTTTGAGACCACATAATCCTATGATACATATGTAAAGCATCATAAATCCTACAGTGTCATTTATTACACCTATACATCATCCTCAGTAGTTTCACCAGTTTGATATACAATATTCAAAGTTCATATTACTTCCATATGATCATCCATTAAATATTCAATCTTGGATTGAATTTTCCTTCATCAAATACTAAAAAAATTCAAATATTTAATAAATACAAAAAACCATTCAAAAAAATCAAAAATACCAAAACTTTTTAGTATGTTTTTAGTTGTGTTATATCCTATACATATGTTATTTTATCCATGTTAGTAGATATAACATGATTATATCCTCTATACACATATGTTTCACATTTAATTAGAGTGTGATATAGGCATACCTAGATATATGATATATGATATATGATATATGCACATACAGATGTTGGTCCTTCCCTCTACTCCAATTATAAGTATATTAGGGGTATCTATTTCTTTGATTATGATACACCTAGGTTATATTATTCTATGATCACTTTTCATTATCATGTTTGAGTTTATATACTTACACATGCCTATATTCATGATTATACCTTTCACAATGTACTTGATATTCTAGTACATAACATTTTTTATAAACACATATGTTTAGGAACTAGTATGATCTGTTCATGTTGATTGCCTATATTTCATACCTTATTTTCTTCACTTCCTTGATTTTCTTTCCTTGCTCACTATTGTATTTCATTGTATTTCTTGTTTGA